>SJYR01004063.1:43024-56988 GCA_006410655.1 Kobus ellipsiprymnus | reverse complement strand
AAGATGGCAGAGGATTCGGAAGACGTGGAGTTCATCTCTCTCCACAAAAGCACCAAGAATACATCTTGAAGTGGAAAAATTCTCACAGAGCCCTGCGGAACCCGGGCAGAGGAATTCGGACACCTGAAAGGACAAGAAAGATTCCTGCTGAGCCAGGTAGGACAAAAGAATGAGGGAGGAAAAGGAAGAAGAAAAGAAGTGGGTTGGGACTCGCAAAACCCTGGGGGGATCTGAAGAGAGGAGAGGTCTCCACATCCAGGGAAGCCCCTCACTGGGGGGAGCCCAGTTGGGACAGAAGGAGAGACTCATTCTCTGTGGGAAGAGAACATGGCAACCAATGTGAAGGACAGAGTGAGACCTATACACAGGCTGCTGACCCCAGCCTTGCCCACCCAACCTGAGAGGGTGTCCACCACTGCAGACAAGGGCTGGGTGCTGGAATGTGGGGTTTGGAGAGCAGACCCAGGCAGAGGGCTGCGGTTGGCTGTGAGGAGACATCCTGGGGGACAGGAGGGAGGGAGGAGCTCTGCAAACGGGATGCTTGTGAAGGAAGCCTGAACCACCAGAGAAGCAGAGCAGCATTGTTGAGTGATGCCCAAAGGGAAGAACCCCACTGCAGCCTCCCTGCCCCTGTGCCTGTCCCCGACTGTCCAGATACTTGGGATGGCTCCCACCTAGGTGGGTGACCTCATGACCCCCACAGCTGCTTCCTCCTCCCCAGCCCCTCCCCACCAGGGTAGACCCATGGGCTCCAGGGGCACCTTCAGAGCACACGCCTGTGGGTGGTCCCAATGTACAGATGGTGCTGAAACCACAGCTGAGCCCCCAGGCACTGCCACTAAGAAAGAAAAGCTGAGATCTCTCCTTGCAGCAGTACAAACCATGGTGTTACACCCCACAGCTGGCTTTGTAAAGTCAGCCCCAACAGAACATCTGGATGGAAACGAGGCTCTGGCAGTCAAGATCAGTCTGGCTTTAGCAACTGTAGACTTTGTAGGCATACACTTGAGGCAGTTGGGCCAGGTCACAGTCTACATTGCCCCCATAGCATTAAATACGTCTTTAGCAAGTTCTCTGCTCTGATGCTTCTTCCCCAAGACCCACACTCAGGGGCCCTGAGCTTGAGCCTTCTCATTCAGCACAGCTGAGACATCTCAGGAGGGGAGGGTTTAGGGTGGGAATTTCTGAGGGAGGTCAGGCTAGAAAAAGGCAGAGAAAGCTCCAGTACCTGGGGTTCAGGCCTTTCTAAGGAACCCTGGGTGAAGTGCTGTGGGCTCCCCAGGCTGAGCGTGGATGGGTCCATTCAAACCAGAGGAGCAGGAATCTGGTGAGCTCTGAGGGTGTCACTGAAGGGGGGCCTGTGCAGTAGACCCTGGGCTTCAGCAAGACTGTTGGTCTCAAGGTGGGTGGTGATCTAGTGCAGGTGTTCACAGGACTGGGTGGTGTGAGTTCAAGGACCCGCAGGCTGCCTGTTCCCCAGACAGACGCTGTGGCAGCGACAGCATGGAGTAATCCAGGTAAACTCTCAACAATACTCTGTATGGTCCTTCTTAGAACCATCACAATGTCGCATCAGTTACAGACGGGGGGAAAAGGTACAATGGAGAAATGATGGGAAATATCCAATTAGTTGAGGCTTAAAGGCAGTAGGGATACTAACTGTTACAGATATCATCCCTCTGTATTAACAAAGAGTTTATTGTTAGGTATTTTCCCTTCAACCTTAAATCGGTAGGTTGATACTTCATTACACACCAACTTCATCACAAGAAACCATCCAGTTTTATTACCATGTCATATCACACAGTCAGAATAAAACCTTTTCCAACCCACTGTGTAACTCAATAAAATACAGATAACACATAAACAACGATATTCATTCCTCTGATACAATGATCTGAAATTTGTTATTCCTATGGTTACAAAATGCAGGTTAATCGTTTATGAAACAAGACATACACTAACTACATGACTTTTCTGGGAGGGGTTTCCATACATTTCTAGGGGATCAGAGATGTCTTCATTTGAAACATGTCAAGTAATATTCACGACTTCTGTTGATATTATAAAGATACATCAAGATTTCAGTGAACTGTCATTGTATTTTACTTAAAAAGCAAGTGACATAACTATTGAAAATGTACATCTTACTTTCATATGTGGAATTACTCCCTGAACACTTACCTCACGGTGACCTATAGGAATGTTTCACATGAATGACTAACACCTCCATTTAGAAGTACATGTTAGATTACTGGGTAGAAACAGTCTCAGACTTAATTTTTTTGGGCTCCAAAATCACTGCAGATGGAGCCTGCAGCCATGAAAACAAAAGACGCTTACTCCTTGGAGGAAAAGTTATGACCAACCTAGATAGTATATTGAAAAGCAGAGACATTACTTTGCCGACTAAGGTCCGTCTAGTCAAGGCTATGGTTTTTCCTCTTGTCATGCATGGAGGTGAGTTGGACTGTGAAGAAGGCTGAGCGCCGAAGAATTGATGGGTTTGAACTGTGTTGTTGGAGAAGACTCTTGAGAGTCCCTTGGACTGCAAGGAGATCCAACCAGTCCATTCTGAAGATCAATCCTGGGATTTCTTTGGAAGGAGTGATGGTGAAGCTGAAACTCCAGTACTCTGGACACCTCATGCGAAGAGTTGACTCATTGGAAAAGACTCTGATGCTGGGAGGGATTGGGGGCAGGAGGAGAAGGGGACAAGCCAGGATGAGATGGCTGGATGGCATCATGGACACGATGGACGTGAGTCTGAGTGAACTCCGGGAGATGGTGATGGACAGGGAGGCCTGGCGTGCTGTGATTCATGGGGTCGCAAAGAGTCGGACATGACTGAGCGACTGAACTGGACTGAACTGAACTGAATCTTCTAATGGAGAATAAATACAAATGATTTCTCCCTAGGATAGAAGGCCTTGTCTCATCTTTGAGATAGCAACCATCAAAAACCTAACTTTGCATACACACTAGAAATGAAGTATAACAGCATGGAGTAATTTGAGAGTTGAATCACATTTATTTTGGTTTTTAAATAATCACAGATCATGTCAATATAAACAAAGACATATTGCTAAAAATTGTACACTTCTAAATACCAACCTTCATCTTGTGATCCATACTAACACATCAGCTTTTTACTCTGTTTTAACTATGGATTTCTATCTATAGTACTATCTACGTGAAGAGGAACTTCAAAAAATAGGATTGAAAAAATACTTTCTATTATACGGGCTTCCCTGATAGCTCAGTTGGTAAAGAATCCGCCTCCCACTCCACTATTGTGGCCTGGAGAATTCCATGGACACAGTCCATGTGGTTGCTAAGAGTTGGACAGAACTGAGCGACTTTCACTTTTTCTAGTGTGCAATTTCGGATATTTATTTAGATTAAATTGTTATTAAATAATTTTTGAAAATATTGTTTATGTCATTCCTTATCTTTCTTAAATAAATGGCCTTCTATTTTCTGAAGTGTATGTTTAGGACAAACCTCTTCCATCACTTATTACTAGGGTTTCTCTCCAGTACATGCTCTTTAATGTCTAATAAGGTGAGAGCTCTGATTAAAGCCTTTGCCACTTCTCCACTTTGAATTCTCTGATGCTGAGTAAGACCTGAGTGCTTGATGAAGGCTTTTCCACATTCTTTACATTTCTAAGGTTTCTCTCCAGTATGAATTCGCTGGTGTCGAATACTACTTGAGTGGTGCCTGAAGGCTTTTCCGCATTCTTTACATTTGAAAGGCTTCTCTCCAGTATGAATTCTCTGATGGGAAGTAAGAGCAGAGCACTGGTGAAATTCTTTGCCACAATCCTTACATTTATAAGGCTTCTCTCCAGTATGAATTCTCTGATGGCAAGTAAGGCCTGAGTGCCTCCTAAAGTCTTTGCCACAATCCTTACATTTATAAGGCCTCTCCCCAGTATGAATTCTCTGGTGTTGAATAAGAGTTGAGTAGTGACTGAAGGCTTTTCTGCATTCCTTACATTCATAAGGCTTCTCTCCAGTATGAATTCTCTGGTGTTGAGTAAGAGCTGAGTTCTGACTAAAGGATTTCCCACATTCTGTACATTTATAAGGTTTCTCTCCAGTATGAATTCTGTAATGGTAAGTAAGACCTGAGTACTGGTTAAATTCTTTGCCACAATGCTTACATTTATAAGGCTTCTCTCCAGTATGGATTACTTGATGTTTAGTAAGACACGAGTGTTGTCTAAACGCTTTGCCACAATCCTTACATTTATAAGGCCTCTCCCCAGTATGAATTCTCTGGTGTTGAATAAGAGTTGAGTAGTGACTGAAGGCTTTTCTGCATTCTTTACATTCATACTGCTTCTCTCCAGTATGAATTCTCTGATGTTGAGCAAGAGCTGAGTTCTGACTAAAGGATTTCCCACATTCTGTACATTTATGAGGTTTCTCTCCCGTGTGAATTCCCTGATGGTACATAAGACCTGAGCACTGGTGAAATTCTTTGCCACAGTCCTTACATTTATAGGGCTTCTCTCCAGTATGAATCCGCTGGTGGTTATTAAGAGTTAAGTTGTGACTCAAGGCTTTTCCGCATTCTTTATATTTATAAGGCTTCTCTCCAGTATGAATTCTCTGGTGTTCAGCAAGGTGTGACTTCTGATTAAAGGCTTTGCCACACTTTGTACATTTATAATGCTTCTCCGCAGTGTGGATTCGCTGATGTCTACTAATGTCTGAGTAAGACCTAAATCTTTTTTCACATTCTTTACATTCATAAGGTTTCTTGCCACTGTGGATTTGCTGATCTTGACTAAGCTCTGAATTCTGACTAAAGGTGTTGCCACACTCTGTACATTTGAAAGGTTTCCATCCTGAATGAATTTTCCTGTATCTACTTAGACTGGATGAGTTAGTAAAGGCTTTCTGACATTTCTTACACTTGTAACTTTTCTGCGGATTCTGAATATTCTGTTGTTGAGTGAGATTTGAAGACTGATTAGAAACATCACCATATTCACAATTGTAAGCCTTCTCTCCAGTATGTGTTCTCTCATTTAGTGGAAGACTTGATGTTTGATAATAGATATTCGTCCATGTACTATTTATAGTATATTTGTCTGAAGATTGAGGTCCCTGATGTTTCATAGGGTTAGAGTCTTGTGTAGTTTTACACCCAGTTACATTGCACGAATGGCTTCTCAGTCCATCGTAAATATTCTTGTAATTATTGGGGTCAGAGCTCTTACTTGAGGCCAGACTCGTGTTATTACACGTGAGAACCTGTTTCGTATTAACCATATCATGATCTGTATTGAACAATGATGGTGGGATTAACCCTCTTCCGTTATTATCAACATTACACATTTTGGAACAGAGAGAAACTGTCTGTTGGTGGAAGAATAATGACCCCTTGCTCACAGATCCCTCAAACTGATTATATTGTGAGTTTTCCCCATCATTTTTAAATATCTGGTTCTGAGACGGGCTTGAATGTATGTGTAATCGAAGCCTGTGTTCAGAGAGGTTTGCATGAGTATTTGCAGTAGAGACTGGATGACTTTCCAGATTTTCCACATTTCCATTCAGAGAACGTGTATGTTGCAAAAAATGATTTAAGCCTTTGATTGAAGAGATACATTTCTCTGCAGATGTTGATAACGGAAATGGGTGTTTTCCGCAGTTTGACTCATATTGCTCACTTCTTTGGGCAGTAATGTCCGCATTGTATGACATTGTCTCAGTTTCTTTCTGTCCATATAAACATCTTCTAGGTCTTTCACATACCCCCGTATATTCCTGATCTTTCATTAACTGTTCGTTTCCAGGGTGAGCTCTTTCATATATTCCTAGGTTTGTTTTTTGGATTAAATTTGCTAATCTTGGCTTCTTTGACATCAAACCACGGGTGTTGTGAGAAGACACAGCTGAAAGATACCAAATGAAAGTTGTCTTATATACTGTTCTTATATACTGGGGCTGGTGTGAGCTAAGCTGGGACAGAAGGAGAGCCTCATTCTCTGTGGGAAGAAAACACGGCAACAGTCTGTGGCAGCAGGACAGAGTAAGACCTGTACACAGGGTACTGACCCCTGTGCCCACCCAGCCTGAGAGGGTGTCCACTGCTGCAGACAAAGGCTGGGTGCTGAAATTTGGGATCTGCAGAGTAGACCCAGGCAGAGGAATGCTGTGGGTTGTGAGGAGACATCCTGAGGAGATGGCGGTGAGGGAGGAGCTCTGTAAACAAAAATGCATGTGGAGGAAGCCTGAACCACCCGAGAGCTAGATATTCGTCCATGTACTATTTATAGTATATTTGTCTGAAGATTGAGGTCCCTGATGTTTCATAGGGTTAGAGTCTTGTGTAGTTTTACACCCAGTTACATTGCACGAATGGCTTCTCAGTCCATCGTAAATATTCTTGTAATTATTGGGGTCAGAGCTCTTACTTGAGGCCAGACTCGTGTTATTACACGTGAGAAGCTGTTTCGTATTAACCATATCATGATCTGTATTGAACAATGATGGTGGGATTAACCCTCTTCCGTTATTATCAACATTACACATTTTGGAACAGAGAGAAACTGTCTGTTGGTGGAAGAATAATGACCCCTTGCTCACAGATCCCTCAAACTGATTATATTGTGAGTTTTCCCCATCATTTTTAAATATCTGGTTCTGAGACGGGCTTGAATGTATGTGTAATCGAAGCCTGTGTTCAGAGAGGTTTGCATGAGTATTTGCAGTAGAGACTGGATGACTTTCCAGATTTTCCACATTTCCATTCAGAGAACGTGTATGTTGCAAAAAATGATTTAAGCCTTTGATTGAAGAGATACATTTCTCTGCAGATGTTGATAACGGAAATGGGTGTTTTCCGCAGTTTGACTCATATTGCTCACTTCTTTGGGCAGTAATGTCCGCATTGTATGACATTGTCTCAGTTTCTTTCTGTCCATATAAACATCTTCTAGGTCTTTCACATACCCCCGTATATTCCTGATCTTTCATTAACTGTTCGTTTCCAGGGTGAGCTCTTTCATATATTCCTAGGTTTGTTTTTTGGATTAAATTTGCTAATCTTGGCTTCTTTGACATCAAACCACGGGTGTTGTGAGAAGACACAGCTGAAAGATACCAAATGAAAGTTGTCTTATATACTGTTCTTATATACTGGGGCTGGTGTGAGCTAAGCTGGGACAGAAGGAGAGCCTCATTCTCTGTGGGAAGAAAACACGGCAACAGTCTGTGGCAGCAGGACAGAGTAAGACCTGTACACAGGGTACTGACCCCTGTGCCCACCCAGCCTGAGAGGGTGTCCACTGCTGCAGACAAAGGCTGGGTGCTGAAATTTGGGATCTGCAGAGTAGACCCAGGCAGAGGAATGCTGTGGGTTGTGAGGAGACATCCTGAGGAGATGGCGGTGAGGGAGGAGCTCTGTAAACAAAAATGCATGTGGAGGAAGCCTGAACCACCCGAGAGCAGAGTGCCATTGTTGAGGGATGCCCAAAGGGAAGGCCCACCATTGCAGCCCCTCTCCCTTGTGCTGGCCCCTCCTCCCCCAGCACTAGGAAGGGCCACCACCCGGGTGGGCTTTATTGAGCTCCAGCCACAGTCTCCCCCCATGCTCCTCCCCCAAAATCAGCAGACTCCTATGCTCTGGGGCAGCCGCTGGAGCAGACACCTGTCGGTGGCCCACACACATAGAAGGATCTGAAAGCTGAGCTGAGCCCCAGGGTTAAGGAGGAAAACCTGAAGTCTCTCCTCACGGTTGCACAAACCATGCTTTTATACCTGTAATTGGCTTTGTCAACTCAGTCCCTACAGAGCACCTGAATGGACAACCAGGGCTCCCTGACTCATGGGAGGGGTAGCTTTAGCAGCTGTGGACTTTGTGGGGATGTATACTAGGGGGTGGGCCAGGCCAGAGTCTGAGCTGCCCCCATAGCACCACAGCAGGTCCAGCTCCATGAATGCAATTCTGGGACCTGAGTTCACATGGTCTCTGCTGGTGTGAACAACATCTGCGAGACACCAGAGCAATGTGCCAGCATGCCTGTGGTTGAAGGGGGGCCAAGAGCAGTGCTAACATGGGGTCACATGAGACTCACACAGTGCATGAGCACACCCAAGGTGAACATACCCAGAGGAGCAATCCTTAGTGGCTTCTCCCCCAGTGGCTACCCTCCAATCCTACCTGCCTTGGCCACAGATCAGAATCACAGTGAAGAAACGGATCTGGGGGCTCTTCTCCACCAACCAGGGGACAGACCCCACCCCTGACAGGGCAGTGACAACCACAGAGCCAAGGGGAAGCTCCCCTCAATATCCAGGGGAGGCTCGGGTCACAATAACAGCAATCAAAGCCCAGATCAAGGGGGTAAGGGTACAGCCTGTGGACCAACCTCGCCCCCTAGGGGGAAGACACCAGAGCAAGAGGAGCTAGGATCCTGCAGCCTGCAGAACAGACCACAAACCCAGAAACTGTGAGAAAATGAGTGAACAAAGAAGTATAGTGTAGAGGAAGGAGCAAGACAAAAAGCTACAAGAACCACTAAATGAAGAAGAGACAGGCAGTCTAATGATTACTCTTCGACTTAAGTCATCTTAAATGCAGATGCCATTAGGTGCCCTCTAATTCTTTACACACGTTTTATTTCAGCATGTTCTATATGATGTTTCAATATAAACATCATAAATGATACTGACATAGGTCTAATCAGAAAGCAAGGACATGTAGGACAAAGTCTGAGGAAGCTGATAACAAAATTAATTAAATAAAGAAGCAGTTCTGGAGAAATTAAGAAATGAGACTTTAAAAATATGATGGGAACACTGTCAATGCTCTGTGGAGATCTAATTGGGAAGGAAACCTTAAAAAGAGTAGACATCTATACGTAAAATGGATTGTCTTTGCTGTACAACATTGTAAACCAGTAATACTCCAATAAGAACATTTAAAAAAGATTCTATTATCTAAACATTGTAGAAGTTTGGAACCATTAAAAATATGGTGGAAAATGTTTTAGGTTCTTGAAGTGAAGCGAAGTTACTCAGTTGTGTCCGACTCTTTGCGACCCCGAGGACTGCAGCCCACTCAGGCTCCTCTGTCCATGGGATTCTCCAGGCAAGAATACTGTAGTGGGTTGCCATTTCCTTCTCCAGGGGAATCTTCCCAACCCAGGGATCGAACCTGGGTCTCCTGCATTGCAGGCAGACGCTTTAAGTTCTTATGCCAATTTATTTGAAAATTCTTTGAGTTAATTGAATATATTTAAGTCTTTTAGCATTGAGGAATTGGGGCAAATACACAACATTTCATATGAGTTCATAGGAAGAAAACAGAAGCTTTAAATTAATCCTGAGATTGGCATTCTTTCTCTTGACGGAGGTTTTGGTTTATGCAGTGAAGAAATGACTTGAATTTAAAATTTATAAGATCATATTTGAAGCTTCCAGTGCTTTAGAAATTATAAGTCAGGGGAAAAAAAAAAACACCTCTGTCCCCAATATTCCTAGAACTTTGTCAGTATGCCTACAATTCCACTCACACACTGCCATCTAGAGGTAGACACTTTAATAAGAGTGTCTTAGAGTTTTTCAGAAATGTGCAGTTTTCCTAGCACCACCACCCCTTACCCAAGAAATGCAATAGTAATCCACTCATGCAGGTTGTCACAGGGCAAGAGAACGATTTCAGTTCTCACTTTGATTGAGAAAAGTAATCACTGGAGATGAATTCAGGAATGATTTAAAGAGACAGAATGGGGCAGGTGATATCCACCTATGACAGCAACAGAAAGAAACCCAGACTTCTCTAAAATCATTTCCATTGAAGCAGATGTCCCTAAACCACATGACAAAGGATGAATTCCTCACTACTCCTTGGACCTGTCATTGACTCGTCGGCTCCATCCATTCACACCTACCTGTGTCTATGGCTGGCGTCTCCAGTCTCCTTACATCCCAGGGATTCTTCATTTGCTCCAGAAAGGTGACCAGGTCTGGCTTAGAGACCACAAGACCTGCTATCAGGAAAAGGAATATTTGTTTTCCTAGAGATTCATCAGTTTCCAATCTAATATGTATTCAAGTGAGAAGAGAAGGCACATGTGCTATGTTGCTCCAGTCATGTCTGACTCTTTGCCACCCTGTGTACTGTAGCCCACCAGGCTCCTCTGTCTGTGGGAGTGTCGAGGCAAAAATACTGAGTGGGTTGCCATGTCCTCCTCCAGGAGTTCTTCTCAACCCAGGGATGGAACCCACTTCTTTTACGTCTCCTGCATTGGCAGGCAGGTTCTTTACCACTAGTGCCACCTAGGAAGCCCAGAGAAAGCATGGTAGAATGTTAATACAGCCTAGCAATAAAGTATTTGGGGACATAATTTCCTAAGCTGTATTAACATTTCCTGGTGGCTCAGCTGGTAAAGAAGCCACCTGCATTGTGGGAGACCTGTGTTTGATGCCTGGGTTGGAAGGTCCTCTGGAGAAGGGAATGGCTACCCACTCCAGTATTCTGCCCTGGAAAATTCCATGGACTATTCCATAGGGTCGCAAAGTCAGACATGACTGTAATCTTGCTTATTACATTATTAACATTCTAGAGAAGGCATGGTTGAATGTCAACATAGCCTCAAAAATTATATCCCCAAATACTTTATTGAAGCACTTTTATAACTAACAAATGCATAAAGAAAAGATCTTGAGATTCTAGTCAAGTACTACTAAGGCCAAAGTAAGTAGTAGAAATCTGACTTATAAAGGAGAATGACATCCTTTTATACCACAGAACCTACAGAATTCCCACTAACCTAGAAGAAGGATGAAGATTCCATCAAGGAAAAGTTAGAATTATAATGAATCATCCTGAAGTCTTCTTTCTGAACTCATAAATATCCATTTTCCCATAGAAAGCGGGGATCTGAAACTATTATAAGGAGCAGAAGATTCTTGGAGACATTCTAGAAATACAGGAACCAAAACCCAGTGGGTAGAGAAGGGATTCTGGAAGGCAGTGATCCTCACCCAAGGAGGCCAGGTTGCTGTAGTTCTCTAACATCACGTCCCTGTACAATTCTCGCTGACCGAGGTCCAGGCATTCCCACTCCTCTTGAGTGAAGTCTATGGCCACATCCTGGAATGTCAGCCGTCCCTGAAATACAAAGTAGAGGTGCCATGTGGCCATGGGAAGACTTGCTAATGTGACCCAAGAGGAAACCAGCAAGAGAAATGGTTTTGATTTCAGAGAATGTCTGGTGTTACACAAGAATATAATTTTTACACAGTAATAATATCTACCACATTTTTAACCCCAAGCAAAGAGGATGAGATACGATCCATCAACCACTACAGAAATTCTTTTGATTTGGAAGAGAAATTATAATCAGATCAACATTGGCCTATTTATTTTTGAATATTGTACTCATTTGACAGAGGATAAACTGTCTATCAAAAGAAACAGGAAATATTTTTTAAAAAGCACTTCCTAATCCAAATGTTCTGGAGTGGGCTCAGCGTGCCACATTTTTCACAAGCTTATTTGAACTAGTAATGTTGAAAATTCTGCTCCATGAGTGACAATGTTTGAACAGCAATGAGGTAGAATAGTAAGGAAAGAATTCACATTTAACTTTGAACTTTAAGTGCTTTACAGATGTTACAGGTCTAATAGGATAGTAACCTTGGCAAGAATCATTTTAACGATCTGGTACATACTACTTTCTGACAGTTTTCAGAGTCTTGAATGTATACCAGAAATAATTTAAAATCAATAATGTTGCTGTAGCATCTTTTGGCAAATATTTTAACAAACATTCTTTAAATGACAGCTTGAGGAACAGGGGAGCCTGCTGGGTTGCCGTCTATGGGGTCGCACAGAGTCCGACACGACTGGAGCGACTTAGCATCAGCACCAACTTTTACTTCAGTTTGTGACTCTAGACTTTAATCAAACACAGACAAATGCACAGAGCTAACTCGAATGAAAATTTATAGAAGTTTCTGTATTTCTAAATACTACTAAAAACAAGAAAAGTGTTAGTCACTCAGTCGTGTCCTACTCTTTGGAACCCCAGGGACTGTAGCCTGCCAGGCTTCTCTGTCCATGGGATTCTCAAGGCACGAATACTGGAGTGGGTAGCTATTCCTGCTTCAGGGAACCTTCAAAAAAGAAAAAGAAAAATCAGTCAAATGATGTTTACATGTTCATGCATACAGACATACACTAAATTGGGACTGTATCCTTATTAAGAGAAAAACAGTCATGTCAATGAAATCAGGATAATTTTTAACTGATTGAAAATGTACATAAATATTTGAGGATGATATTGTTAGGTAGGCAGAATAGGGAAAAGGAGTCCAAAATGGTGGTGGCTAAAAGACAAGGAAGGTCAAAGGAAGGTCCGAGGACCAGAGTGAAGACTTCAGGTAGAACAAACAGCACTCCTGGCTAAACTCAAGCATAGGGCAGGCCCAGGTGGAGGAAAAAACATATAAAAGTAGGAGGCAAAGCTCTTTCTCTCTCTTTCCCCCCCAGCCCCCCACATGCTCCTCCACTCTCTTCTCTTTGAGTCTTTGGGTTGGCATGCCCTCAGGCTTCGAGGAAGGAGTCTCCTGCCATCTTGTAAATTAAATAGAGCTGTGACACTGATTTGGCTAAGAGCTGTAACACCGTTTGTCCAAGACCGGAGAGCTGTGATACGCCAAGGGCTGTAATGACCATCGCTCCAAATCTTAGTTGTGATGAGACAAAGAACTGAGGAACATACACTCGTGTGACAATATTATTTTAATTTTTAAAAATAGACTAGGGTGCAGATATACACAATGATTAAAAAAATAGACAGCTTGGTTCTGAATTTTTTAATTTCCTGAAAAAACTACCATTTGCATGGATCCATATTTTAAAATTTAACACAGTTGAACATAGATTAGCAGTAATATGATTCTTGTAAACACTTTGGAAAATACAGAAGTGTGATGAGACTCTATCTGTGATGTGAGCGTGGAGTGTACTGGAAATGATCATACCTGGGCTTGAGTGATGAAAATCCCCCCTCCCAAATCCCAGCATCTCTACTAAACACACAGGAGTGTTGTCAACTACAAATTGGCACTTGGCAAGAGCATCGCCAGCGACTGAACAAGACCTTTTAGAACTAACACCCAAAAAAGATATCCTCTTCATTATAGGGGACTGGAATGCAAAAGTAGGAAGTCAAGAAACACCTGGAGTAACAGGCAAATTTGGCCTTGGAATGCAGAATGAAGCAGGGCAAAGACGAACAGAGTTTTGCCAAGAAAATGCACTGGTCATAGCAAACAACCTCCTCCAACAACACAAGAGAAGACTCTACACATGGACATCACCAGATGGTCAACTCCGAAATCAGATTGATTATATTCTTTGCAGCCAAAGATGGAGAAGCTCTATACAGTCAACAAAAACAAGACCAGGAGCTGACTGTGGCTCAGATCATGAACTACTTCTTACAAAATTCAGACTTAAATTGAAGGAAACCACTAGACCATTCAGGTATGACCTAAATCAAATCCCTTATGATTTTACAGTGGAAGTGAGAAATAGATTTAAGGGCCTAGATCTGATAGACAGAGTGCCTGATGAACTATGGAATGAGGTTTATGACATTGTACAGGAGACAGGGATCAAGACCATGCCCATGGAAAAGAAATGCAAAAAAAGCAAAATGGCTGTCTAGGAAGGCCGTACAAATAGCTGTGAAAAGAAGAGAAGCGAAAAGCCAAGGAGAAAAGGAAAGATATAATCATCTGAATGCAGAGTTTCAAAGAATAGCAAGGAGAGATAAGAAAGCCTTCCTCAGTGATCAATGCAAAGAAATAGAGGAAAACAACAGAATGGGAAAGACTAGAGATCTCTTCAAGAAAATGAGAGATACCAAGGGAACATTTCATGCAAAGATGGGCTCGATAAAGGACAGAAATGGTCTGGACCTAACAGAA
>SJYR01004063.1:24357-42406 GCA_006410655.1 Kobus ellipsiprymnus | reverse complement strand
ATCACAATAAACTGTGGAAAATTCTGAAAGAAATGGGAATACCAGACCACCTGACCTGCCTCTTGAGAAATCTGTATGCAGGTCAGGAAGCAACAGTTAGAACTGGACATGGAACAACAGACTGGTTCCAAATCGGAAAAGCAGTACGTCAAGGCTGTATATTGTCACCCTGCTTATTTAACTTCTGTGCAGAGTACATCATGAGAAACGCTGGACTGGAAGAAACACAAGCTGGAATCAAGATTGCTTGGAGAAATATCAATAACCTCAGATATGCAGATGACACCACCCTTATGGTAGAAAGTGAAGAAGACATAAAAAGCCTCTTGATGAAAGTGAAAGAGGAGAGTGAAAAAGTTGGCTTAAAGCTCAACATTCAGAAAACGAAGATCATGGCATCCGGTCGATCAGTTCATGGGGAATAGACGGGGAAACAGTGGAAACAGTGTCAGACTTTATTGTTTTGGGCTCCAAAATCACTGCAGATGGTGATGCAGCCATGAAATTAAAAGATGCTTACTCCTTGGAAGAAAAGTTATGACCAACCTAGACAGCATATTCAAAAGCAGAGACATTACTTTGCCGACTAAGGTCCATCTAGTCAAGGCTATGGTTTATCCTGTGGTCACGTATGGATGTGAGATTTGGACTGTGAAGAGGGCTGAGTGCCAAAGAATTGATGCATTTGAACTGTGGTGTTGCAGAAGACTCTTGAGAGTCCCTTGAACTGCAAGGAGATCCAACCAGTCCATTCTGAAGATCAGCCCTGGGATTTCTTTGGAAGGAATGATGTTAAAGCTGAAACTCCAGTACTTTGGCTACCTCGTGCGAAGAGTTGACTCATTGGAAGACTCTGATGCGGGGAGGGATTGTGGGCAGGAGGAGAAGGGGACGACAGAGGATGAGATGGCTGGATGGCATCACTGACTCGATGGACATGAGTCTCACTGAATTCCGGGAGGTGGTGATGGACAGGGAGGCCTGGCGTGCTGTGATTCCTGGTGTCGCTAAGAGTCAGACACTACTCAGCGACTGAACTGAACTGAACAACAAGGGTGTTTGCCATCTGCCTCTTGAGAGAATGAAACCTATGGTGCTGCAACTGACTTCAATCCCCTGGAGGGAGTTCAGGGTGGATTGAAGCATTCTGCTCCAGGGAATCTGGTGGAACAGGTCTTTAGAAAGTCAGAGATTTTCAGGAACTGCTTTCATGATCCCAATCCTTACATCTCTTGATATCTAGAAAAGCTCTAAACCACTAAATGATGACTTCAGTTCCCCACGACTGGTAGGAAACCTTTTATAAAGTAAGTACTTGATTGCACTGAACTCCCCCTTCACTAAAGTCACATACTGACCTTCCCCCACTGTCTCTTTGGGGCAGTTTCTCAGAGTTCTCTGAGATGCTGTCTCCTGGACTGCTGTCCTCATTTTGCCCCAAATAAAACTTAATTCACATCTCTCAAATTCTGCATCTGTTTTAGCTGGCAGTGTTCATTTTTCAAAGCAAAGAGTAAGAAGATACAGCATTTCCTCATTAACTGTGATAGGCATATTCATCGCTTTTTCTTTCCAAGAATCTTATTCAAGACCAAAAAAAAAAAAAAAAAGAAAAAGATTTTCATAGCGTGGAATCTAACAGAAGCACCTGAACCAGTGAACATCAGAGGTCATGGAGTTAGAGTACATGGAAAAATGCATTATCACTGTCAGGCATCTTGGCAATGTTAGGAAAACCATGATCTCAATCTATCATGGAAAATGACAGTTTTCTGCAAATTCCACCTCGTATATACCTCCCATGATCTGTAGCTTAATAGTCCATTTAATTAGTATATTTTTCTTATCGGGAATAGAGGATTGTCTCTGCTACTTTACCTTCTGAAAAATTCTGGAATGCTGAGTTCATTCTATTAACAGGGCATTTTCTTACTCTTGTTCTAGAGAGCTGAATTGCATCCACATGTAAATTCATCACAGCATTTTCCCGACTTCCCTAAGATCCTAACACTGAAATACATCCCAGTGGAAATCTCAGATACCAGTGCCTCCCCGTACTGATCTCTCACAAAGGGAATGTAGTCAACATTGAAAGTCACTATTTCATGTTGAGAATTCATCATGCTCTATAGAAAGCCATATACAGCCAATGGAGAAACGGCTCTCAAATATGAGGGAGATGAAACCTGAAGAGCTGGTTTTCACTATTAAAAAAAAAAAAAAAGAAAGAAAGAAAACAGGAAAAAATAAGAAGGTGATAACAAGCACTCCAGGCAGAAAACTTAGAAGCAGAGAACTAAAGGTTTGCAGGTTCTCAGTCCAGGCATTTCAGGAGGAAAAGCAGACACAGCCCCAGACCCGGGGCAGGACAATTACCTGAGAAGCTGCCATTTCCTCCTCTTCTTCCGCCTGCTCTGCGTCTTCTGTGGGGATATGTCGTCTCAAATTCACCCCTGCAAGTTGAGAAAATACCTTCAAAGACATCCATACAGCCGTTTAACCTGCAACTGCTGCGGTGAAAAAGAAGAAAAGGTTTTCCTGTTTCTCTCACCCTTTTCTGAGCTCTTTGCTGACTTTCTGTGTTCCTGATCTGTAGGGGGTAATCAAGACTAACCTGATATGCTAATCACATCCTGGTGCTCCAGCCTATTTGCAGATCTTCCCTGCTAGTTCCTCTCCCTCCTTTTTGCATTACAGAGAGCAGGCCGCAGTACAATTCACCAGAGACAATGGACCCTACTTCTGGACTACCTGACCCAGCCTATGAGGGTTTTGGAAAAATGCAAGAGGAAGACATAGATCCAGGAGCCCTGAGGAAAACCTCACATTTGGCACGACTGAGATCTCAGGAAGGGAGGATTTAGGACGGGAACTTCTAGAAGCAAAGCTCAACCTGATTCCCTGGGGAGGGGCTCTTTCTAGGATGGGTGTGGTGGTCCTCGGCCTGTGCCTGCTCCCTTGGGGGGTGGAGGGGAGAGGTGAGTGTTTGGTGGGAATCACCTGGGGGGCTTGGGTTCCTGCCAGGCTTTACTTGGAGAATTCTTCCCAAAGATGTCCTTAGTTTTTTTCACCCTCCTCTGCAGCCTGGGGACACAGATTTTCACAAAATGATTTGCATTGTGACCGCCTCTCTGCAGGTGTGGCACCTCCAACTTCAGAGACCAGGAGCCTGCAGGTGTTTCCATCACAGCTTTCTTTGACAATAAACCAGAGGCAGTAGGAGGACTGCGAGCTGCAGTCCATGGGTTTGCAAAGAGTAGGACAGGACTGAGCAGCTGAACTGAACTGAACTGAGCAGCACACGCTAGGTTAACAAGTGTGTGTGGGTAGAGACAAATGCCTTTGAAAAGGATGCCCTAAATGCTATCTGATGACCAACCAAGGAAATAATGATCGGTGTTGTCGTAAGTTACATTACACATGAAGTAACATGTGAGAATGTTGTTCTACTTCCTGTGTGTGTGTTTTTCTAGGTTTTATGAATCAACTGCTACAGTTTGTTGTCTGCTCCATTTAGAGAGCTCTATTTTCTCGCACCTTTAAAGTATAATGACTAAGGGAAAATTAAAGATAGAAAGAAGCATGTCCATCTTTCTAATATTATATATTCTAAAAAATATTAACTGCATGCAGCAGTACCAACTTTGTAGAACATTTCATTTCATAGCAGCATTGAGAATAAAGTATAGACGTTTCCCATATACCTCTTGTTCCCACACATGGACAATCACCCTCCTTACCTTTCCCCACCAGAGTGAGCATTTGTTACCACTGAAGAATTTACAAGGACAGTAAATAGACAAACTCTTTAGTTTACCCTTATGTTTCTCTTTTAAGGATGTGCACTCCATACCTCTGGATAAATGTCTAATAACATGTGTCCATCACAACAGTTTAACACAAATTACTTCACGGTCTTGAAAGTTCTCTAGATTTAGGAATATCATAGTCCCCCCTTTGAGACCATGGAAACCACAGACCTTTTTAATCTCTTCTATATTTCCTACTAGATTCCCAGGTGACTGAGCGGGAAGAAATCTTTTGAACCTTGGGTCAGGAAGATCCCCTGGAGGAAGAAATGGAAACCCACTCCAGTATCCTTTCCTGGGAAATCTATGGACAGAGGAGCCTGGCAGGCTACAGCCCCTGGGCTCACAAAGACGCAGACACCACTGAGCACATATGAACATTTACCTACACCAAAGTGTCATATTGTAAAATTCCTACTTTCTGTAGCATTTTTGAATGGGCTTCTTTCACTTCGTAAAATGCATGGAATGATTGTCCATGTATTTTATGCCTTGAAAGCTTAACATCCAAAAGCTTAAGAACTACGTCTGTTCCTATATTCCTGCTCAGTAAATAAGTTCATCAACACCAGTTTTTTAGATTCCATATATATCTGTTAAGACAATATTTGTAGAAAGATAGAGAACAGATGTGTGGCCACGGCAGGAGAAGAAGAGGGGGACAAACTGAAGAGCCCCACTGACACACATACACCACCGTGCCTGAAATGCTGGAGAAGACTCTTGTGAGGCCCTTCGACTGCACAGAGATCCAGCCAGCCCATCCTAAGGCAGATAGGTCCTGGCTGTTCATTTAAAGGATTGATGCTGAAGCTGAAACTACAGTACTTTGGCCACCTCATGGGAACAGCTGACTCATTTGAAAAGCCCCTGATGCTGGGAATGATCGAAGTGAGGAGGAGAAGGGGACAACAGAGGATGAGATGGTGGAGGGCATCACCGACTCAATGCACATGAGTTTGAGTAAACTCTGTGGGTTGGTGATGGACAGGAAGGCCTGGCGTGCTACAGTCCATGGGGTCAGAAAGACTTGGACATGACTGAGCAAGTGAACTGAATTGAACTGATGGTTAAAACAGGTAGCTAGTGGGAAGCAGCTGGATAGCACAGCGAGCTCAGCTTGGTGCTCTGTGCTGACCAGAGGAGTGAAATGGAGATCACAGGAGGGAGGTTCAAGAGGGAGCAGATGCATGTATACTTATGGCTGATTGATGATGTCCTACAGCAGAAACTAACACAACATTGTAAAGCAATTCTATGTCAATACAAAATATATATGCATCTCAAAAGGAAACAAAGCTAAACAGACGGTCACCCCGTGGTGGAGAATCCATCTGACAGTGCCGGGGACATGGGCTTGATCCCTGGTCCAGGAATACTCCACATGGTTTGGGGCAACTAAGCCTGTGCGCCACAACTGCTGAGCCTGGGTGGGGCAACTTGTTCTTTTAGACGGGCAAGAGGCAACGGAAAGATGCTCACCAGCAAAGAACAATAAGAAATGCAAAACAAAGCTACGATGATGCATCACCTCAGGTCAGTCACAATAACAATTAACAAAGAGCCCACTAATAATATCATAAATGCTGAAGAGGCTTGGAGATCAGGGAACCTCCTACAGGGCTATAGGGAATGTAAACTGGGGCAGTCACGGGGGGAGGACAGGGGAGGACAGTGTGGAAGTTCCTTAAAAAATGTAACCTCCTGACATTTAAGGAAATGAATTCCATGAAAAATAGACAAAACAGATTAACTGACAAATTGACAAATTTGCAGTTTTTAGTCAATCATCTGCAATTCTAAAATGACCAGTTTTGATCTAGCATTTCTAAATTCTCTAAGTTAAATGTGTATGAATACACATACACTCACATATTCCTTCTTGGTTTTCTCACTGCTAACGTGTATACCTTCAGATATTTATATATTGTCTTCAATGTGGGTTATATGAATTATATTATGTATATATCTTCAGATATTTATATATTGCATTCAAAGTATGCCAAGGCCATGAGAAAACAGTTCCTTTAAGCCTAGACAAGAAACTTGTGCTAAAAATTATACAGGGTAAGAGTTTATAAATCTTGGTTCAGAACATTACCATCGTGGCTTTTAATTATTCTTTTTGTGACTTTGTTAAATTTACATTGTCTTAAATGAGCCCCTGAGAAGTTCTAGCTAACAGAACAAAGGACAATTGAAGCAGGTGAGTTTATGACTCTCGGTCCTGAGAGAATTCACAGGAAGCCTTGAGGGCCCCTGAGGAAGGTCAAGGCTAGACCCAGGCAGAGAAAGCTCCAGTTCTTGGGGTTCGGGCCTTCCTAAGGGGCCCTGGGTGACGTGCTGTGGGCTCCCCAGGCTGAGCGTGGATGGGTCCATTCAAACCAGAGGAGCAGGAATCTGGTGAGCTCTGAGGATGTCATTGAAGGGGCGCCTGTGCGGTAGACTCTGGGGTTCAGCAAGACTGCTGCTCTCAAGGAAGGGGGTCATCTAGTGGAGGTGCTCACAGGACTGGCTGGCATGAGTTCAAGGACCTGCAGGCTGCCTGCTGCCCAGACAGACTCTGAGGCAGCAACAGCCCGGGGCAGTCAGGGAAGCTCTCAACCACTCTGTATGATCCTTCTTAGAACCATCACAATGTCCGAATAGTTTCAAAATGGGACAGGAGATACAACATAGAAATTGTGGGAAATATATGAATTTATGAGAGTTTAACACCAGTAACGAACTAATTTCTACAGATGCCATCCCCCTGTGCTAATAGTTTATTATAACGTTGTCTTTCCTGCAGCCTTAAATAGTTGGGAGAGGTTAATGCTGGTGGTGCGTTCACCCTTCCTTCATTCCACATCAACCATAACACTAAAAAACCATCCACTTTTATTAATGAACATACATTGATTTTACACAGATGGAATAAAACTTTTTATAACTGTTGTTTGATCCTTGATTAAAATTCAGATTACAAGCTTCTAAAAACTTTCCTGTTTCTCTGATGAAATGATCTGTGAGTGTGATTTATGTGGTTTACAAAATGGAGGCTAATGTAGTAAACATGGATGAACATTAATCACATTAATATGACTTTTCCAGAAACAGTTTTCTATACTTACATCAGGTAGAAGACAAAGTGTCCTTAGTTCAATCCTGCCAGGTAATATGTATGATTTCTCGATGTTGATGTTATAAAAAGACCTTCGATTTTAATGAACAATCCTTGTTGTATGCTTAAAAAGCAATTGACATAATGATTGAAAACATAGAGCAAACTTCCGTCTGACTTTGAATTATTCCCTGAACACTTACATCATGGTGACAACACAGATGTTTGACATCAGTGACAAAGACCTCCATTTAGAGGTTTAGTGTGCATATAACATTAGTGTGTTCTTAATCTTATAAATTGGAGAATAAATATAAATGGTTCCCACCTAGTATAGAAGGGCTTCTCTTACAACTGAGGTAACAACCATCAAAAACAGAAGCTCATATATACAGTAGAAACAAAGCACAGCATAGTAACTTGAGAGCTGAATGACATTCGTTTTGGTTCCTTAATGATCTCAAATAACATTAATATAAACAATGATACATGACTAATAATTATACCTCTGCAAATATCCACCCCTTCATCTTGTGATCCATACGAACATATCAATTTTGTACATGTTTTAAATATGGAATACTTGCTACAGTGTTTCTGTTTAGAGTAATTCAACAAAAGTGGTACAAATGAAATGCTTTCTAGTATGAATTCTCTGGCATTGATTTCCTTTTGATGTTTGATTAAACACTTGTCTACATTTTTGTATTTCATTCATGTATCTTTCCAAAGTAAACACTCGTTGTTTCAAAATTGTATATTTAGGACCAACCCTTTTTGTCACTGATTCATCTCTAGGGTTTCTTCCAGTATGTATTCTCCGGCGGGGAGTGAGGTGATGGCTGTGATGAAATCCTTTGCCACATTCCTCAGGTGTCTAACATTTCCCTGCAGTGTGAATTCTCTGATGTCGAGAAAGACCTGAACTCTGGGGAAAGGCTTTGCCACAGTCTGTACATTGATCAAGTCTCTCCCCAGTATGGACTCGTTGATGTCGAGTAAGATGTGAACAGTGGATAAAGGCTTTGCCACATCTTTTACATTTGTGTGGTTTCTCCCCAGTATGAGTTCGCTGATGTACAGTAAGACTCAGATGCCAGTTAAAGGCTTTGCCACATTCTGTACCTTTATAAGGTCTCTCCCCAGGATGGATTCGCTGATGTTCAATTAAAGTTGAACTCTTCTTAAAAGCCTTGCCACATGCTGTACATTTATAAGGTCTCTCCCCAGTATGAATTTGCTGATGCTGAGTAACACGTGAACAACAGATAAAGGCTTTGCCACATTCTGTACACTTGCATGGTTTTGACCCAGCATGGATTCGCTGATGTTCAGTTAAATATGAACTCTGATTAGAGGCTTTGCCACATGCTGTACATTTGAAACGTTTCCTTCCTGTATGAATTTTCCTATGTCTATTTAGACTTGGTGAGTTACTAAAGACTTTTCCACATGTATTACACTTGTAATGTTTCTGCTTAGACTGAATATTCTGCTGTTGAATAACTTTTGAAGACTGGTTAAAAACTTTACCATAATCATAACAATTAGAAGTCTTCTCTCCAATATCAATACTCTTATAAGTATTAATAGTAAGATTTGAGCTTTGATAAAATAAATTCTTATACTTATTATGTTTAGAATTGTTGTCTGAAAATTGATGTGCCTGTTGTTTCATGAGATATGAGTCTTGGTCAACATTACGCCCAGTTTCATTGCATGAAGAGCTTCTCATTCCATCATGTATGCTGCTGGTGATACTAAATCGCTTCAGTCGTGTCTGACTCTGTGCGACCCCGTAGACGGCAGCCCACCAGGCTCCCCCGTCCCTGGGATTCTCCAGGCAAGAACACTGGAGTGGGTTGCCATTTCCTTCTCCAGTGCATGAAAGTGAAAAGTGGAAGTGAAGTTGCTCAGTCCTGTCCCACTCTTAGCGACCCCATGGACTGCAGCCCACCAGGCTCCTCGGTCCATGGGATTTTCCAGGCAAGAGTACTGGAGTGGGGTGCCATTGCCTTCTCCATCCATCATGTATACTCGTGTAATTATTGGGGGTAGAGTTCCTGCTTAAGGCATTACTTATTTTGTTGTGCTTGTAAAGTTGTTCCACACTAATTATATACCTCCATATGTATTGAACAATGATGGTTGAATAAGGTCTCTCCCATTATTATCAACTTACAGATTTTGGAACAAGGAGAAAATAGTTTTTGGTTGAAGAACAAGAAACCCTTGTTAAAGGATCCCTCAAATTGATTATATTGGCAATTTCCCCCCTCATTTTCAAGTTTCTGCTTTCCAGACATGTTTGAATGTATGTTTAATAGACACCTATGCTCAGAGTTGTTTGAATGAGTATTTGCAGTAGAGGCTAGATGACTTTCCAGATTTTCCACATTTCCCTTCAGAGAACGTGTATGTTTCAAGAGATGATGTGGGTCTTTGCTGACAAATATACACTTACCTGCAGATGTTGATGACTGAAATTGGTCATCTGAAATTGGTTTTTCCCTGTTTGATTCACATCCTTGATTTCTTTTGGCAGTAATGTTTACAGTATGGGAAACTGTACCAACTTGGTTTTGTCCATCATAACATGCTCTCTGCTCTTTATATGCCCTCATATATTCCCAGGCTTTGGTTAAATGTAAATTTCCAAGGTGAAATCTTTCATATATTCCTAGCTCTGCTGTTTGGAATAAATCTTCTAAGCCTGGCTTTTGGGTCCTCAAATCCTGAGTGTCGTGAGAAGACACAGCTGAAAGATACCAAATAATAAGTTATTCTACTTACTATTCTCGGGGCATATGTTTTACAATTTACATAAAATTGGCATACACTGGCTAGATTCAGCCTCAGATGGAGATAGGAGTGAAGATGGCAGAGGATTCGGAAGACGTGGAGTTCATCTCTCTCCACAAAAGCATCGAGAATACATCTTGAAGTGGAAAAATTCTCGCAGAGCCCTGCGGAACCCGGGCAGAGGAACTCGGACACCTGAAAGGACAAGAAAGATTCCTGCTGAGCCAGGTAGGACAGAAGAATGAGGGAAGAAAAGGAAGAGGAAAAGAAGCGGGTTGGGACTCGCAAAAGCCTGGGGGGATCTGAAGAGAGGAGAGGTCTCCACATCCAGGGAAGCCCCTCACTGGGGGGAGCCCAGTTGGGACAGAAGGAGAGACTCATTCTCTGTGGGAAGAGAACACGGCAACCAGTGTGCAGGACAGAGTGAGACCTGTACACAGGCTGCTGACCCCAGCCTTGCCCACCCAGCCTGAGAGGGTGTCCACCACTGCAGACAAGGGCTGGGTGCTGGAATGTGGGGTTTGGAGAGCAGACCCAGGCAGAGGACTGCGGTTGGCTGTGAGGAGACATCCTGGGGGACAGGAGGGAGGGAGGAGCTCTGCAAACGGGATGCTTGTGGAGGAAGCCTGAACCACCAGAGAAGCAGAGCAGCATTGTTGAGTGATGCCCAAAGGGAAGAACCCCACTGCAGCCTCCTGCCCCTGTGCCTGTCCCCGCCTGTCCAGATACTTGGGATGGCTCCCACCTAGGTGGGTGACCTCATGACCCCCACAGCTGCTTCCTCCTCCCCAGCCCCCTCCCCACCGGGGTAGACCCATGGGCTCCAGGGGCACCTTCAGAGCACACGCCTGTGGGTGGTCCCAATGTACAGATGGTGCTGAAACCACAGCTGAGCCCCCAGGCCCTGCCACTAAGAAACAAAAGCTGAGATCTCTCCTTGTTCACTGAGCCTGTCATGGAGTCCTGTGCAGCCCTAACAAGTAACAGTACAGATCACAAGTCCCTTGAAAGTCTAAGATCCAATAGATTAGGTTAGTACTTCTAATTCCCAAGGAGTTATGAAATGGTCAAAGAGACTGAAAAGTTTGACCGAGAAAGGGGAGTTCAGTCCACACGCTTTGCCCATTTCTGGTCGGTTCCCAAAGGAGTCATTCGGTGTCTCTTGGCATTGGCAGGTAGGTATAAACCCCCCACAGGTTTCTGCCATAAGCCTTATGAGATCACCGTGGAACCATAGAGCAGGGCTCTTTATTTGTTTCACGCAGGGCATGTCATTTATTCACACAAGCGCACTGTAGAGTTAGTAAAGCACAGCAGAAAACGTGTTCGCTAAGAAAACAAAGAACTAGAGCTCCAAGCATCCTTACCTTGTCCTGAAGGATCCCGGACAAGCCCCCAAGATGAAAGGTTGTTGTTGAATCATGCAAAGATGCCGGGATTCTTGGCCCCCAGAGGAGAAGAATTCAATCCGGGGCCAGAGAGGAGGCTTGATGGCTCAGAGCTTTTGTGTAACAAAGTTTTATTAAAGTATAAAGGAGATAGAGAAAGCTTCTGACATAGGCATCAGAAGGGGGCAGAAAGAGTATCCCCCTGCTAGTCTTTAGCTGGATGTTATATAGTCACAAGCAGCCTGTTAATGAAAGAAAGGAATGTCTCAAAACTCAGAAAGGCCTCTCACCCATAAGATGTATTTTGGGATAATCTTGGCACCAAATGGTTTATCTTGGGCCATAAAATGATTAACTTGAATCTTGAAGAAGGGCAGAGCACCATACAAATAGTTTTATTTACATAGACTAGAGGAACTATATCGGAGTATAACATACTGGTTTATCAAGTAGGTTCTGAGCCAAAAGGCAGAACTGCCCTGAAGACAGAGTTTGGGGTAAATGCATCAAGCACAGGTGAGTGCTCATTTCCCAAAGCAAAGGGAACTAAGAAGGCGCAGTTTGCTACATTAATTTTGGCAGCTTATACACATCCCACACTAAATCTTTCAAAAATCCTTATTAAAGTTAAAAAGCAGGAACATCACAGTTCACAATATCACAATATCACAGAATCACCTGAACCAGGGAACGTGAGGTGTAGTGGGATAAGTGTTAGCAGTGATCTGAATCCTGAAAAATATCAGTTTTATACAAAATTCACTTCTTATACAACTTCCATGTTCTGTATCCTAAGAGTACACTTAAGCGTGAATCCTTCCTACCAATATAGACAAAGGTCTCTCATACTTTTCTCCTTCTATTCGGCAAACTTCTGTGGAATTCTGGACCACTGAGGTAATTCTATTCATAAGGACCATTTCTGAATCCTGTTCTAAATGTCTCAAGTTGCATATATATGTAAATTCATCCCTAATTTCCCCTACTTCTCTAAGGTCCCAAGACTGAACCACATGCCAATGAGAATCTCAGAACCTATGCCTTCCCATGTTGATCTCTCACAAAGGGAATATTGTCACCAGTTGAACGTCAGTCATTCAGGTTGAGAATTCATCACGCTCTATAGGAAGCCAGGACATAGACAAGGGAGACAAGGTTCTGGGACACAAGGTAAAGAGCCGGTCCCCACTATGAAAAGAAAAGGAAAAAATAAGAATCTGATAACCAACTCCCCAGGCAGAAAACTTAGATTAGAGAAGGAAAAAATATAGCTCGTTTGTTTTCTGCTGCCGCTTAAGAGAGATAAAAATGTCTGACACTTGCAGGCTATTTCCTCCGTTTGGAGACCCCTGGCCTTCCTGACTGTTACCCTCTCATCCCCACCCCCCACCTTTTTTTAGGAGAATTATGTTGTCTAGGGAAAAGGGGCGCCGTTTTTGTTTTATAGCTGTTTTTGAGCTGAGAAGGGGCGTTGTCCCTAAATTGGTGAGGCAATATATTTTCTTAATCTTCACATTGAGGATATTTGATCCAGGAGCCCCAAATAGTAGTTGGAGGCAGCTGTGGCAGTAGCAGGAGTTTGAGCAACTATTTGTAACTTGAAAGCTTTTATGTGGCTAGAAATAAATCTAGTTATAGAGTTACAGATGCAGGGAGCAAACAGTAGAAACCAAACAATCAGAATTATTGTAATGAAGATAGTTGCCTACCAAGGGGAACTAGTTAATGTCTCCCAGAGCGAGGCAATTGAGGCTTTAGGAGTATTTATGGCCCCAATCATCTTGTTCATGTGTTTAGTAAAATGAGTAACATTTGTGTTCATATCAGGTATCATGTGCAGCATTGGGTATGAATAATAGCACACATTTTTCTTTCTGCAGCTGTCAGAATATCTAAAGCCAATCTGTTTTGTAAAACCACCTTTTAAATTTGTGTTTGTTTAGCATTAAGAGCTGAAATAGTCTTTTGAGAACCTTGTAATGTCTGTTGAGTAAACTTAGTCCAAGCATCCATTCGTAGCCTAACATCTGTAGTTTCCAAGGAGGGAACAAACACTGTAACCAAATAATCAAATCAGTGAAACATAGACCTTGTCCACCAAGTTTTAAGGTGGGGTAAATTAGCAGGCTCTTTTGGGAGCTCTGAAAATATAAAGCCGTGAGTAAAGGCTAGACTCAGGGTGTATCTCCCTATCCATCCAGGGGGAAGCCATGTCCATAGGTAAGAGCCACATATCTAATAAGTCTCGTTTGGAGCAAGCCAGCATGACTGAGATATCTAGTCCCAATCAGTGCCTGGCCACACAAAGGGAGGACCTGGGGTTGGAAAACACGGGAATGATTATGCTGTATATTTTTGGAGGCAAAAATCTCAATTGTTTTTAATCATTGTAATTAAGTTGTTGGCTAACTTTTGGGGATGGCTCTGTTTGTTTTCAGCATATAGGGGCAGTAGATATTAAACGTCTTTTTTTAGGAGTTAGCCATATAACCTCATCTCATATTTGATAAATGTCAGGTAAAAAACCATTAGATCTAGACCTATTTGTCTTATGTGTAGTAAAATAGTCATTGAACCGAGACAATGTATAATCAAAATTAAAAGTCACATTATGTCTATAGTTAAAGTACAAAGTGTTGTACCAGTCTATTTTAGAGTTGGTAGATGTCATCAGATGAAGAAGAGGCATTGCACGTGATTGTTGTCGAAGGTATTTACACACTTGGAGAAAGTCTTTTTTTTTTTTTTGAAGTGGAGATGTCTACCAAGGGAAGCCTTTTACTGATGAAGAGGGGAGTGTTTCACAGACCCAGCAGTTAGACCAATTGTGGAATGTAGGAGTGAGCCCAGGACAGGAAGGCATTGTCTTGAGGATCAGAAAGGCAGACTCAGGATATTTGGAGTCAGCAGAAGTAAGCTCACATAGGTTATCAGGCCCACCTGAAAAGTACAAAGTCAGAGCATAGAAAATAAAGACATAAAAAGATGTCACTTAGTTTTGGTCAGGGTGTCACCTCTTAACTCGAGTGTGATGTATCCACGAATCAATTTTTGGCACTTTGACAGCTGTGGGAGAAGAAAGAATAACCTGGTAAGGGCCTTTCCAGAGGGGCTCGGGGGATGGGCCCCCAGATCTCAAAGTTTTTATGAGGACTTCAGTTCCTGGCTCAAATAGAGGCTTGTTTGACTCAGAGGCGGGGTCAGGAGTGGTCTCTTGGCGTTCTGTTAATGCCTGTTGAAAAGTTGAGAGCTGAGTTACATAACTAGTTAATTTTAAGGCTTCAGGGTCTATAACAATGTCTGTGTGTAAGAAAGGCCTTCCATAAATACATTTAAAGGGGGACAGTCTCTCTTTTTGGGGGGCAGTTCGAGCCCTCATTAAAGCTATGGGTAGGACTTTAATTTAATTGTCTTGTGTCTCTTCAGTTAATTTGTGCAGATGTCTTTTGATAATGTCATTAGCTTTTTTAACCTTTTCTGAGGATTGGGGTCTCCAGGAACAGTGTAAGTGATATTCTATTTCTAGAGCTTTCGATACCCCCTGAGTTACAGCAGCTTTAAAGGCGGAGCCATTGTCACTCTGAAGGCTCCGTGGCAGCCCAAACCTGGGGATAATTTTATGGATTAAAATCTTTATAACCTCTTTAGTCTGTTTACTACGACAGGGAAAAGCCTCAATCCATCCAGTAAAAGTATCTACCCAAACTTGTAAGCAAGAATATCCGTTAGCTTTTGGCATATGAGTAAAATCAATTTTTCAGTTTCTCTAGGATATTTTTCACTTTGTTGTAATCTAGATTTTGTTAGTTTTTTAGTCTTTGGGGTTTTTTTTTTTTTTTTTTTTTGACAAACCTAGTATGGAGATCAACAGTCTATGTAAAGACCTTTATTGTTTGCTGTTGAGATTCAAATGTAATGGTTACAATAACCCATGAGAAGTTCCTCATCAACGAGACTGAAGGGAAACCTGTCACAGAAAGTAGCATTCTGCCTGCTAAGAAAGCGAACTCCTATCAGTTATCTTAAACTCATTTTTAAATACATGTAAATGTCTTTTCAGAAATGAAGAGGGTACCAAGCAAGAGAATCTATTTCAGAAAGGATTACCAATTTTGTTTTCAATTCTTATAATATTGTAATAAAGCTGAATCTTTAAAGAAATGAGAAGCCATTTGGTAAGTACTCTCTGTACCCAAATGAAAACTCTGATGTAAACCTTTAAGAATTTTTTATTGAGCATTTTTAGGAATTATTAATCATCTATCTTCGGACTGTAACCATCTTTTATCAGTAATTTCTGTTCTTCTTTTTTTATATCTTTTAAATTTTTTCTCAGTGTATTGTGGTTTTTCTTGTTTCACAGGACCTGTCTAGATCAAAGGCATCTGCAGTGAAGGGGTTTCATAAAGTGTCATTTTTCTGGCTTGACAGTCAGCCAGCTGATTACCTTTTGCTACTTTACTCCCATCTCTGCTGTGCCCTTTGCAATGTATAATGGCTACTTTTTTAGGACAATATATAGCAGTTAAAAGTCTCTCGGTCTCACTGATCGAAGTTTTTCTGTTGTTGTTTTAAACTGTCTCTTTTTTTACATATTGTAGTATGAGCATGTAAAGTCAAATAGCATATTCAGAATCAGTGTAGATATTTACCCGCTGTCTCTTTAACTCTAGAGCTCGGGTCAGAGCCACAGCTCGGCTAACTGAACACCAGTTCTTTGGGGGAGAGATTTTGTTTCTAAAACCTGTTCAGCAGTCACCACGGCATAACCTGTTTTATGTTTTTCATCTCGAACAAAAGAACTGCCATCTGTAAATATTTTCGTGTCAGGATTGTCTAATGGGGTATCCATTAGATCTTTTCGAACTGTACAGTTTAAAGTTAGGAATTGAGAACAATTGTGATCAGGTGTTTTTTTGTTTTTTGTTTTTTTCAGGAAGGAAAGTGGCAGGATTTGAATTTTTACAAACTTTAAGCTTAGTTACTGGTCTTTTTAACAACGACTGATACTTAAGAAGCCTACTGTCTGTCATCTAAATATTAACCTTAGAATTTAAGATTTTACTCACATCATGAGAAGTCAGTACAGTAAGGTTTTGTCTATTATTTATTTTTAAAGTTTTAGGTGTTAATAAAGCCGCTGTCCCAATTATTCTTAGGCAGTGGGGCCACCCACGTGAAATTACATCTAATTTTTTGTTTAGATAAGCAATAGGTTGTTGGTGAGGCCTTCAGGGTTGTGTCAAAATTCCCAAGGTCATACTTTTTCTTTTAGTGACAAACAAATTAAATTTTGACCTTGTGGGCAAGCTCAAAGCTGGAGCTTGTAGGAGAGCAGTCTGAAGAACCTTAAAAGCCTTTTGAGTTTTTTGAAGACCAAACCAGTTTGTCAGTTTGGGCCTGCTGAGTTTCAGCTATAAGTTTATGTAAAGGCTGGGCAAGTTCTTCATAACCCGGAATCTAAATGTGACAGTAACCTGTGATTTCCAAAAATCTTTCAATTGTCTTAAAGTCATAGGTAGGGGATGATTTAGTATAGGTTTTTAGGGCCTATGACCCTTTTGATATGATTAGGCCCAGATATCTAACTGATTATTGACAAAGCTGAGCCTTTATTATTATTATTTTTTTGATGTCTTGTAACCACAGCCTGCCAGAAAGTTTAAGAAATCTTTTGAGGCTCGCGAACAAGCTTCTTCTGTCTCAGCACAGAGCAAAATTTCATTTACATATTGTAACACCACCACTTCAGAGTTATTAAAGTTTTGTAGATCTCGTGACAAACTTTGTCTAAATAAGTGAGGACTGTCACGAAATCTCTGGGGCAAAACTTCTAGGTTAACTGAGAAGCTGACTGCGCAGGGTCTTTACAGGCAAATAGAAATTGACTTTCTTCTGCCAAAGGCACTGAATAGAAGGCATCTTTTAAATCAACTACTGAGAAATATTTGGCTCGTTCAGGAATTTCAGACAATAGAGTATAAGGATTAGGCACCATGGGGTGTAAAGGAACTACAGCCTCATTTATTATACGTAAATCTTGAACTAGTCTCTACTTACCGTTTGATTTTTTTATACCCAAAATAGGAGTGTTGTAAGGACTGTTACAGGGAAGTAATAGTCTCTGTTTTTTTAAATTTTTGATGATGGGTTTTAACCCTTTTTTAACTTCAGGTTTCAGAGGATACTGTATTTTATGTGGAAATAAGTGTGGGTCTTTGAGCTTGACAACTATAGGATTAGCATTTTGTGTTCGACCCACAGACTTTTCATCAGCCCATATTCTAGAATTTACATTTTGTTTAACTAGAGGGAGAGAAAGAGAGGGCTCCATATTCATAAAAACAGAGGCATGGACGTTGCTCAGTATATTTCTCCCCAAAAGGGGTGAGGGAGATTTTGGCACGATCAGAAACTCGTGTGAAAATAGCACAGAATCCCAGTTGTAAGATAAAGAATAACTGAAATAATACCTTTTGGCTCATCCAGGCAGTCTCATTACAGAAGCGGATCAGGAAGAAAGTGGACCAGGGGCTTCAGTAAGCAGAGAGTAAGTTGTCCCAGTACCTAAAAGGAAATCGATGGATTGGCCCCCACAATTATTAATACCTGGGGTTCCTCAGGTGTAATTAGGACGGGAGCTTGTGTGGGGACCCCAGGGCACCTTCAGTCTTGATTGTCTTGAGAGTCCGACCCCGGAGACCTATGCCTCTGAGGGCAGTCTCTTTTCCAGTGTGGTCTTTTGTAGACCAGACTTGGAGCCGGGGGCGGCTTAGATGTCTGAGGGCAATCTCGTTTGAGGTGTCCCTCTTTTCCACAGTAATAGCAAGCCCATCCCTTTTCACCTGGGTCCCTCTGGGCATTTTTTTTCTGGCTGTTTAGGAAAGTTTTTCATAGCCATTGTGAAGGCTTTTGCCTTTTTCTTTGTCTTTGTCTTTTTTTTTTTT
>SJYR01004062.1:164499-199746 GCA_006410655.1 Kobus ellipsiprymnus | reverse complement strand
AATTAAAAAGAAAAACAAAAAGAAACACACCAAACTAGTTTCAGGTCCCAGAAACAGTCTCCCCTCAGATAAAATCCTGGTTAGTCAGCAGCCTGTTTGGGATGTTGCCATCTATCTCCTTTCCTGTGTCTTTTGGCCCAAACCATCCTGAATTTTTTAGTATGTCCTTTGTTTAACAGTAGTAATGTTGCTGTTTTTCCTCCTGAAACCTGAATTTGTGTTCTATTTCAGTTGAAACTTACTAATCCAAGAGAAAGACCGAAAAGAAGTATTTCCCTTTGTAATAAAGGCAAACAATTTAATGCAAGTTTTTGGAGAGGTATGAGTAGGCAGGCCTTCAAAACAGCCTTAGATTTTTTTTGCTTCATATTCAGATGATAATAAAGAGCTTAAGTTTTCCCCTCCAGAAAGCAAAGCTCTTTTTCATTGAATGAGAGGTGAATTGTAGGTTATGTCTGATGGTATCCTTGCTAACAAGAGAAAGAAGAAAGTGCCCCAAACCAGAGGATCTCAAACTTTAGCTTGTAATGCCATCACCTGGCAACTTGTTAGAAAAGCAGATGTTCAGGTCAACCCTGAAATCTACAAGTCAGAAATTCTGGGAGTCCTCCACCCGTGTTTTATCAAAATCCAGATAATTCCGATATAAGCCTAAAGTTCGAGATATAGGTTGCTGGAAACTTAAAGAATGCAACCCATTTAAGAATTTACTACTGACTATGAGAACAGATCAAATTTCTTCCAGTCTGAGAGCAGCTATTTTGATCGAGGCAGGACTGTTTGCGTATCCCTGCGGCTGCAAGTTGAAGATAACAGCATTTAGAGCAGGCTGCCCTGCACCAGGTGAGGAGTAAGTTGCCTGGGTGATGTAATCTTATACTCTGCTCCCATCAGCCTCTGCTCCCCGCATTTGCCTCTCCCCTGCTTGAAATTTCACTAATCATGCTTAATAACTATGCTGAAGGATTTAATCCTATTATACCTCAAATTCCTTAGGCAGGTTAATACTTTCATCCTTTATCAGTCTCTTATACAATGGACTGAGTTTTGGATTCCTTCTGGAGGAAAAGTTTTGAGAACCATGAAAGGAAGGGAGAAAATTAGACTTTTTAAGGAAGGTACAATAAAAATGTGTTTTGTTGCCTACCTCAAAATGCATACATGGCCTTTTTTTTTTTTTAAAAGAACTCTATCTTTTGCTAGGGGCTTCCCTGGTGGCTCAGAGGGTAAAGCATCTGCCTGCAATGTGGGAGACCAGAGTTCAATTTCTGGGTTGGGAGGATCCCCTGGAGAAGGAAATGGCAATCCACTCCAGTACCCTTGCCAGGAAAATCCTACAATGGAGAAGCCTGGTAGGCTACAGTCCATGGGGTCGAAAAGAGTCAGACATGTCTGAGAGACTTCACTTTCACTTTCACGGCTATTCTGCCTCCATTGTAGCTAAGAAGCCTATGTGATTAAGATATATTCAGTAGAAAGTAAAAGATATGCAGAAAAAAATTTTGGAAGCCTTCTAAAATAAAAACAAAATTGTCTGTATTTCCCCTTATCTTCTCATCACCTGGAAGGCAGGTATAAAGGCTGGCACTCCAGCAGCCATATTAAGTCATGAGGTAGAAGAAACTTACTGAGATGTCAGGGCAGAGAGAGAACAACTTGAGTCATTAATGACTGATGGGAACCACCTTTTTATTCCCAGATATTTTAAAACATGAGAGAGAAACAAGCATCTTTCTTTGGCATTTTCTTTTTTTATTATGTAAAATGCAACATTCTCCTGATAGAAGAGATGGCACCAAGATGGGGGTGGACAGCACAGAAAGGGAGATTAGAAATGTGGAAGCTAAACTTTCCCTAGTTTACAGCTTAACCAATCCTGTGAAGCAGCGGGATAATACATGCTTTCTTCCAGAGAGTTATCCCGCTTCCCAACACACTTAAGAGTCTTTAGTGAGTCTTTAGTTCCAGTTTTTGTTCTGAAATCTATAGTATCTCCATTTCCCTCAAAGAGTGTTGTAAGGTTTCACAACAACAATGACATCATTTTAGTTACATATTTTAAAACTGGTCATTTTATAGTGTTTCGAATCTAGAATCGGAGACAGTCTTTTATAGTGAACAAGACAGTAATCAAGCAATGTCAGAAAAATATTTCTCTAAGAAGATGACCATGTAATATCATAGAAATTTCTCAGTTTTCCACATGGCCTTCCTCTGGGGTTCTTACATCATAAATCCCCTTCTAGGTGAAGCCTGAGAGGACAGAAATGAGCCAAACTCTTCTTGACTCTATGCCTTAGGTTTAGAAATGCATGATTGAAATTTTATACACTGCAATGTGTAAAATAGATAACTAATGAGAATCTGCCCTATAGCACAGGGGACTCTACTCGGGGCTCTGTGGTGACCTAAATGGGAAGGAAATCCCAAAGAGAAGGCATGTATATGTATACACACACACACTCACTCACTCACTCACTTTGCTGTACAGCAGACCCTAACACAACACTGTTAAGCAACTATACTCCAATAATTAAAAAGGAGTTTCCTTCTACACTGTTCAATTGTGTGTCTACCAGTCTCTGGAAATTACTGATAGCAAAAATCATAGCAGTAAATAGTTTCATAGTGTTTGATCTTTGTAGTTACTGGTCTAAATGATGTATATATATTAATATTAGCTCATGTAATCATCATACCCTGTAAGGTAAGTATCATTATCACTCTGAAAATGACCCACAGAAATGTCACAAGTATATTGACTAGAAGAACTGGGATTTGTACGCAGACCAGTGACATAGAAAGGAAGATACTATGAGCAGATATCTGTGGGCTTCATGCTCTGTGTTGAGAGTGCTAACCCCTGATTTGTGTAACACGTGGCTACAGGGCATTTTTGCAATGCAGAGTCGACATTTATTGTTTACATTCGATTCATATCAGGGTTTTTTTATTCTCTGTTTTGATTTCTGTATCGGAAATTAATGGACTAGGGAGATGATAAATAAGGATGCTTTACGTTTGTTTTCTTTTTCAGCTTGTTTTGTATTTTAGAAGAAGGTTGAAAGTGGTGATGCTGAGCAGATGGGTGAGCTGTCACATTGCCTGTTCTTTCTCATGCCTCCGTTCACCAGAATGCTCCCCTTCCAACTGTGAATACGACTTCAGTGGCTGCCCTGGCAGGACCTCTTTATGTGGACCATCTGTTTGCAAGTATGGACTCCACCACCAACTTCTTCCTGTGGCAGGAATTCCACAGGAGTCACTTCCGGGTGAGGATGCAGGGGCCCTGAATGGAGGAGCAGGGGGCAATAAGGGCAGAACTATTTATCAGTGATGACGTCTGTTTTCTTCTAGGTGAAGCCCCAACTCATGTCCTTCTAAGCCCAAGGCAGTGCCTGGCCTTTCCTGTCTGCAGTATTTATGCGCTCTTTCTTTTCAATCTTAAATTCTGTGACCGATCTTCCTTTCACAATTTGCCAGCATTTAAGCTTCCCTGACAGTAAAGATTCCCACATAACACTGGTCACTGTGGCAGGAGGAAGAATTTCTCTCCAACTTTTAAAACAACAGGGACCAGTGTTTTTCTTTTTAATAAGGAAAGCTCTAAAAGACAGGAATACAAGTTATCCACAGCTCTACCACCCAAAATATCCTTATTAACATTTACAAATAAAATGGGATTTGCTTTTAGACACAGACAGATCTATCAGGATGGATTACTGTGATTCTGTCTGAAGGAAGAGTGATAACCTCTTCCTGGGTGATAACCTTTTCCTGGGTGCCAACCTCCCAACATTCCTCAGTCCTACCACAAAGAGATAATTACATTTCCTTTGTTCACCAGAATACTTTTATTAATACTCTGTCATTTATGCAGAAAAGTTTGACTGAGGATGGAGTACTGTGATTCTGTCTGGAGGAAGAGTGATAACCTCTTCCTGGGTGATAACCTCTTCCTGGGTGATAACCTCTTCCTGGGTGATAACCTTTTCCTGGGTGCCAACCTCCCAACATTCCTCAGTCCTACCACAAAGAAAGAGATAATTACATTTCCTTTGTTCACCAGAATACTTTTATTAATACTCTGTCATTTATGCAGAAAAGTTTGACATTTCTCCCAAGGAAGCGATCAGTAATTCCCCAGCAGTCCAGTGGTTAGGGCTCTCCACTTTCACTGCTGAGGCCCCCATGTTCAATCCCCGGTAAAGGAACTAAGATCCTGCAAGCCAAGTGATGGAGCCAAGTAAAATTATTTAAATTTAAAAAAAATGAGCAGGAATCACAACACAAAGAGAGATAATTCTCGGAAACAGAAAAAACATTTGACCTGGGAGATGATTGGGAAGCTACAGCTTTGCTGAGGCGGGTGCTATCTTGCAGGTCACGGTTGCCCTCTAGTGGTGAAAGAGCAGACTTGCAAGCAAAGGTAAAACAGGGAAAAGAAGTGTTCTGCAATACAACTTTTCTTTTTATGAGGTGCTATTTAATGTTTTGTGTATCATGAAAACTCATGAATCTGCTCAAATTATGACCCTTACTCTCCAGAAAAAATATATGTCTTCTTATGCAAATTCTGAAAATAATTTTAGGAGATTCACTGATGCCCAGTCATTCAATCATGAACTCTTAAGTTATAGCCTCATGATATTCTTGATTAGGATAATGAAAAAAAAAAAAATTACATGTGAATAAATAAAACAAACAAACAAACAAAAAACAACAACTTCAGGTCTGAAGCAATCCCTACCCCTGATTCTGCCAAGGCCTTTCCTTGTAAATGAACATCCACTTGCCATGTCTACACATATTTAAAAGCAATACATCGAGAGAGCAAATTATTAAATATAAAGGTCTTCCATCATCACACCTAGGGAAAAAAAAAAAAAAACACTTTTGTAATAACCTGGAAGCCCATCTTCAGGTTAAACTTCCCAGACCCCTGAGAATCCTGTATGAAAGCTAGAGGCCTGGAGAGAGTGGGATTCAGGCATAGCTCCCGATTCCCAGCTCTGCGCTGTTGCACACCTCCGGGGACCATGCCCTCCTGCCCACAGCACCCCGGTCTCCTGGCAGAGCACCAGCCACATCCCGGCTCTGCAACAAGGAGCCCCTGCTCCCCACACACTTGCTGTGGGCCCAGGGAATGAACAGCACCGGCTCCAGCCCGAGCAACTCCAGGAGAGAGGGCTGCGCAGGTTTCAGAAGCCATCTTGGGACCATTTATGAAGGATTCTGGGCTCCGAGTACCCAGAGCGAGATCTAGAAGGTGGTGGTGGTGGTGGAGGTGGTGTGAGCTCTTGCAGGGTTACTTAGGGTGGGCCGACTGGGTTGCTGCATTCTGTCCTGCTTTCAGCAAAGGACAAGTTCCATATCTTGGGAAGCCCTTCATTAGGACATAAAAGATTTCACTTTTCAATCTTGTGTTCATAGATTAGTGGAAAAGTGCAAAATCCTCATGACAGACCCCCAAACACGAGCCGAAAGTAATAGTGTTTTCAATGTCAAATGGATACGATACAGGATTTCCCGAGTGGTCCACTTGTTAAGACTCTGCCTTCCAATGCAAGGGGCGTGTGGGGTTACTTAGGGTGGGCCGACTGGGTTGCTGCATTCTGTCCTGCTTTCAGCAAAGGCCACGTTCCATGTCTTGGGAAGCCCTTCATTAGGACATAAAAGATTTCACTTTTCAATCTTGTGTTCATAGATTACTGGAAAAGTGCAAAATCCTCATGACAGACCCCCAAACAGGAGCCGAAAGTAATAGTGTTCAATGTCAAATGGATACGATACAGGATTTCCCGAGTGGTCCACTTGTTAAGACTCTGCCTTCCAATGCAAGGGGCGTGGGTTGGATCCCTGACTGTGGTACTAAGATTACATGTACCTCAGGGTGTGGCCACCCTTTTTAAAAAAAATAGATTTAATGTACATTACCTCTCTTCCACAGTCATGGCCACTGGTCACCGATGTTGGCAGCTGTGGTTTGTGGTCCCCCACTGATGCTCACCCCAAAGATTGCCTTTCACTCCCAAGTTCACAATCTCTCCAACTTTACCTGTGGGTTGACTATGGTGCTTTCGGTACTAAGATTACATGTACCTCGGGGTGTGGCCACCCTTTTTTAAAAAAATAGATTTAATGTACATTACCTCTCTTCCATAGTCATGGCCACTGGTCACCGATGTTGGCAGCTGTGGTTTGTGGTCCCCCAGTGATGCTCACCCCAAAGATTGCCTTTCACTCCCAAGTTCACAATCTCTCCAACTTTACCTGTGGGTTGACTATGGTGCTTTCTTTGTACGGAGACAGTTCGAGTTTGATTTTTCACCTTGTGACTATTGCGATCATGTCCGACCCCTTTTGAAAAGTTCAGATAATTAAATTGAAGACAAGTACATGGTGTTGGTTTACTTAATCCTGTTCTTAACCACAACTGATGCCAGGGTTAACTAGTCAATTGTTTTATTTAAATAATAGCATTTGTGTAGCAGAAAAGTAAAGCCAAATATAAAAATATTATTTCAAGTAGAGATTTATGTTTTAATATTTCAATGATAAATTAATAACACGATGTAGATAATTATTATTTATTTTCATTATTAGTTTTATCACTGTTGTTATTCCGTCTGATGAAACACCATAAATCATGGCAGGGAATGGAATCTAGCTTTCTGAATGACAGCCAATGGCTGAAAGTTAGTTTGAATTTGGCCCCATGGGAACAGGAGGTAACAGAGAGCCAGGCAGAAAAATGTATCCTCTTCTCTCTAGTTCATGGAGAGAGGGCTGTGCAGGTTTCAGAGGCCATCTTGGGGCCATTTATGCAAGACTTCTGGGCCCCAAGTACCCAGAGCATGATCTAGAAGGTGGCTGTAGATGGTTGTGGGTTCTTGGGGTGCAACTAGGGTGACCCGGATGGGTCCATTTGGTTCTCTAGATATTTGGTTACCCCAAAGGCCAACCATGCTTGTTCCAGTTCTCCCTTCCTTTATGAGGTGGGAGGTGGCCTATGAAGGGTCAAAGTAAGTCTCATGTTATACTGAAAATGCTTCCCCAAAAGACGCAGCCCAATCTCTGACTGATACCTTTAGGAAGAAGAAGAAGAAAAACCTAGTTATAGACAATGAAAGGAAAATACATGATTGAGTTTGGTTTGGAATCTATATACAGCTACAGAACCATGTGAACCAACAGATTTGTGAGTTTACAAAGGAAATGACTTTGCAAAAAAAATCATTTTTGACAATGCTCGTATTCAAGAACTCAGTTTTNGAGTTTGGTTTGGAATCTATATACAGCTACAGAACCATGTGAACCAACAGATTTGTGAGTTTACAAAGGAAATGACTTTGCAAAAAAAATCATTTTTGACAATGCTCGTATTCAAGAACTCAGTTTTTTAATGTTGCTTGCAAACAGATGCTAAATTGCAAAAATTAACTAGCAATGGCATTTCAGAAAGCAGTGATATCCGACTTCTTTATTAAGTTTACTGTTAAGTGAACAAAGAAGGAGAAAAACATTTCTTCCATTAGCAAAGCAAATAGAACATCTGTGCACAAGGAAATGAAACAGTTTGGTGGGTGCAATCCAGTGTCACAGAAGGAATAATTGGTTTGCAGGTACAGAAAGTTTTCTGTCCTAAATCTTAAACTGGATAAGATCTCACGGGTTTTGCGCATGCCTTTGTTGTGGTGGTTTAGTTTTGTTTTGACTTTAACCCCGGTTTGGAAACTACAGAAAGTGAATCGCAGACTAATAGTGAGAAAAGGGGAACTCCGTTTCTGAGCTCCTTTGTGGCTGACGTCCTATAAACTGAGAGGGCTTCATGTCAAGGTTTGACCTGAAGGCAGCTTGGGAATCAGGACGGTATGAGGCTTGCCAGCCTGCAGAGAGAGCATGACACCTTAGCTCTTCCATCTCCAGGTTCTTCCTTTGCACTTTTTATTTGTCTTCTTTTAAAATCATCCAAGTTTTCAAGTCCTCCCCAACTTTTAGGGCACTATTGCAGCTCTTTCTTCTGTAGAAGGTGAAGAAAACTAAGTCTTGCCTGGGATAAATGCATCATTTTGAGTAAAACAGTGACTAATCCCTCATGCCCCAATTTTGCTTAGTAGCTCAGTCCTGGCCAACTCTTCACGACCCCATTGACCACATAGCCCGCCAGGCTCCTCTGTCCATGGGGATTCTCTAGGCAAGAATACCAGAGTGGGTAGCCTTCCCCTTCTCCAGGGGATCTTCCCAACCCAGGGACCAAACCCAGATCTCCTGCNTTGACCACATAGCCCGCCAGGCTCCTCTGTCCATGGGGATTCTCTAGGCAAGAATACCAGAGTGGGTAGCCTTCCCCTTCTCCAGGGGATCTTCCCAACCCAGGGACCAAACCCAGGTCTCCTGCATTGTAGGCGGTTTCTTAACTGTCTGGGCCAGCAGGGAAGCCCTAAGGCCTTGTCTAAATAAAGACACTCATTTTTCAAAAATAAAAAATAAAATTGTCACGACAAAAATAAATAACCAACTTTTTTTTTTTCCTTGGAGACAAAACTTCCTGTAGTGTGAAAGCCTGAATCTTTAAATTCTTGGAAAAATTACTAAACTCATCCTATCTGGACAAGAGCAGAGGATAGAAAGGACTCTGTGCTTCCTTGTCAGCAAGAGTGGTGGGCGGTGGGGGGCCCCCAAGGAGAAGGTGAGTCTACAGGGTTTTGGAACTTAACACCTTGTTCCTCCTTCTCAAGCAGGAAGAAGGAAGAACTTCTTCCTTGGTAAAGGAACCAATATAGGAAGGAAGACTTGTCCTACATTCTCAGCCTCAGAGTAGTGGGATTTTATTGCTATTAAGAGAGACAGTGGTTCCTTTGGACATGGATCCCCAGCATAATGAACTTTCAGATGTGAACGAGGTCAGCTTTTTCTGGGTGGGGTTCTTTGATTTTCCTGGTGGCATCTGCTCCTTCACTACTGCACCCCTTCCCTGCCTCTCTTAGAGGATGGCTCAACTTTGTGCCTTTTTTTTTTAACCTCCTCTCCATCATTACAAAGGAAGATTCTTCTGCTCGTACAGAGCATGGGGAGAGTGTGTGTTAGACTCCATAACTTCTCAAGGAAGTTTGGGATGACTAATTTAATTGATCCCTTTGGCCAGATGCCCAGATATTTGGGCAAACACTGTTTTATGGATGTTTCTGTGAGGGTGTTGGGGATGAAATTAACATTGAAGTCTGTGGACTTTGAGTAAAACCGATTGCCCACCCTAGGTGAGGGTGGGTGTGTGCTAAGTTGCCTCTCTGTGACCCCATGCACGGTAACACACTGGGCTCCTCTGTCCATGGATTCTCCAGGCAAGAATACTGGAGTGAGTTGCCGTGCCCTTGTCCAGGGGATCTTCCCACCTCAGGGACTGAACCCGTGTCTTTTACACCTCCTGCATTGGCAGGCCGGTTCTTTGCCACTAGTGCCACCTGGGAAGCCCCACCTTAGGCGGGTGGGCCTCATCTAATCAGGTGAAGGCCTGAATAGAACCAAAAGGCTCATCCTCCCCTGAGCCGGAAAGAATTCTCCAGCAGACAGCTTTCAGACTTGAACCACAGCATTGGCTCTCCCTGGGTCTTCCTCCTGGGATAGGTATGGATGTAGATGTAGGTATAGACATAAGTATGGATGCATACAGATACAGAGAGTTTCTGAGCCTACATGTCAAACCTATACTTTTACTTTTTCTTCAAGCTTGTGCTAACATCCTCATACCATCATCATCACATCATTTCAACCATACAATAAGTCATTTTCCCCCAGTAATGTGGACACCATTTATCTCTAGAATTCTTGGGGGGAAATGTGTTCTTTATTGTTATGGAAGCTTTGTTTTCCCTACTCTGCCAGAAAGCTGAAAATGGAACTCAGCCTGAGAAATCAAACCTTGAATATGAATTAGGAGTTGGTTCCTTGGCAAAGGAACTCTTTGGTTTGCACTGATTTCATCCTTGTATAATGAAAACAAACAAAACATTCTGAAAGCTTTGAGAGGCCACACTTTGCCCACTTCCCTTCCAGCTCCCTTCAATCTACCTGGTTTTCTGGTTATTCAACATTTATTGAAAACCTGCTCAGAATCAAGCCCTGTGGTCTCTTTGTGTGGGCTTGGATCTGTGGAAAGGATTCCAGGGAAGACGAGTCTTTGTGAATCTGGTCACTCTCAGTGGAAAAACATTTTTTCATTGATATAAGCCTAGATTTAAAACCTAGGCTGAACTGGTATTCTTTTTTAAGTTCTCAAAGCCCTTCATTACTCCCCACTCAGGCCTACTTATTTCAAGAAAATTCCAGGTTCTGTCTCACTTTCCCTGCCTGTTTTGAGGCCATGTTACCTGTTTTCTTTGCCAAGTGCGGGGTAGAGACAGGTCTAACTTTCCTTCTAGGAAGCCACGGCTTCCTGAGACCTAGACACGGCTCCCCCTAGTTCAAGGTCACATAATAAAATACCATAACCAACAGTTTTTCACTCACTCTCTAGTTTAGCTCCTCTCAAGTGAGTGAATTATGGCTCTGAAAGATTAAACAATTTATTTGCCTGTCATGAAATGTGGCAGAACTGGGAATATGGACCCAGGTTTTTTCCTCTGTAAGTCCACACTTTGTCACTTTCTGCTTCCTAGGACCCCCAAATGATAAATGGTATTGCCAAGCAGACTGTGAATCCAAGAAGCTGGAGGAAGACAGTGTTCTCTCCAGTATTGGTGTCTGCACGATGCTCTGAGCCTCACCCCACAACCAAACAAACTTTCATTAATGTTTCTTCTGTGACAAGAACTATAACATTTGTGACTTATAACCACCTTGAGACCAATCTTGATTTTGAAAGATCATCTCAACGGTGTAAGAAACAGGAATTGAAACTATTTACAACAGCTACGATACAGAAGCAACTTAGATGTCCCTCAGCAGATGAATGGATAAGGAAGTTGTGGTGCTTATACACAGTGGACTATTACTCAGCTATAAAAAGAAATGCATCTGAGTCAGTTCTGATGAGGTGGATGAAACTAGAGCCTATTATACAGAATGAAGTAAGTGAGAAAGAGAAAGACACATGTCGTATATTAATGCATATATATGAAGTCTAGAAAGATGGTGCCAATGATCCTGTATGCAGGCAGCAAAGGAGACAGACTTAAAGAACAGAATTTTGGACTCAGTGGGAGAAGGAAAGGATGGGATGATTTGAGAGAAAAGCACTGAAACATATAATTACCATATGTAAAATAGATAGCCAGTGGGAGTCTGATGTATGATGCAGGGAACCCAAAGCCCGTGCTCTGTGACAACCTAGAAGGATGGGGTGCGAAGGGGGGTGGAGGGGGCTCCAGGATTGGGGGGACACATGTATGCCTATGGCTGACTCAGGCTGATGTATGGCAAAAGCCATCACAATATTGGAAAGCAATTATCCTCCAATTAAAATAAACAAATAATTTTTTTTAAGGAAAGAAAGTGCATTAAAAAAAGAAAACAGGAAGCTGAGAATGAAGGATATTCTAAATTTGGTCAATGTATCTATATTCATCCATAGATACATGTATAACAGAATCACATTGTTGTACATCTGAGACTAACACAATATTGTAAATCAACTCTACATAAATTAAGCAAACTAAATTTTAAAAATGGAGAAGTCAGAATTCAAAGACAGAATTCACGCATATTTACAATGTTACTTTCTTTTTGAACAAGAATAACAGCAACAATGGGCGACGTTTTGAATCACCAGCTATGGCGTTTCTCCTTGATCCGCCTCATTGGACCTGGTGTACAAGCGGTCTGGGTTTATTGACACCAAGCTAGAGTAGTTAGGAAAGCAGATCAAGGAGAAATAAATATGTCCAAGCACATTTCATAAGCTTTGCAATCGACTTGTCAAACACAAGAATGGTATATGGAGAGAAAAGGCTTTATGAGTGATGAGAGCCTCTGTCTTCTGAGCTGAGACTCTGACCTAAACTGTAGACAGAGGGGACACCATCAGAGTTTTTCTTGGCCCACTTAGACCACGTGCTCTTGGCTTCATCGTCCACACCTGTCTTGTTTTTTTTTTTTTTGGCAAGACCAAGTCCTCGAAGGATGTAGCAACTTCCTGGCAACCCAAGGATTGTAGTGGTTTTTTATTAATGGTCTTGGGCATTGAGGAGAGTCCAGAAGAATCAATTCATTCATTTTACAAATACAAACTTTCAGCATAAGAAGAAAGAATCATTCTTTTAAAAATAAAGAAGGAAACCGAAGTAGAAAGTACAAACTTCTGAACCGGGTCGCTATGCCTCATCTGTTCCCATAACATTAACTACCTGTTTCCACGCTGGTGATTTCAGAGTCTTGTCCTCCACTTCCTCTTCCCTCCTCATATCCCCTGGAGCGTTTCCAACTTTCTGCCCCCAAATTCTGTACATGCACGGAGAGAGTGGTAGCCTGGGGCCTGGAAAAGCCCTGCTATAACCCCTAAGCCAGACTTCCCTGGTAGCTCAGCTGGTAAAGAATCTACCTGCAATTCAGGAGACCCCGGTTTGATTCCTGGGTTGGGAAGATCCCCTGGAGAAGGGGATGGCTACCCACTGCAGTATTAATGGGCTTCCCTGGTGGCTCAGATGGTAAAGAATCTGCTCATAATGAGAGAGACCTGGGTTCGATCCTTGGGTTGGGAAGATCCCCTGGAGCAGGGCATGGCAACCCACTCCAGTATTCTTGCCTGGAAAATCCCTATGGACCGAGGAGCCTGGGGGGCTACAGTCCGTAGCCTTGCAAAGAGTTGGACACGACTGAGCAACTAAGCACAGCACAACCCCTAAGCCAGGACTCAGCAGGAACTTAATAAGTTGGTGAGTAAATGAATGGATGCAGGAAAGTTTTGTTTTTGTTTTTTGAGAAATCAGCAAGGTGATCCATGCATAAGCAATTTTATTTGATTAGTGAAATGTAGGTTGGGTTTCTATAGTCTGACAAACAGAAGAGGGGTATACTTGCTCCCGGGGGTGGGGGTGGTTCTTAAGGGGTAATCCAGAGCTGTTTGCTATAAAACAGTAACTAGAGAGGGATTATAAGTTTCAGGCCATGAAAACTCTCTTCTGTGAATAGTTCTCAGTAAAAGAGAAGGTGGTGTTCTGGGGAGCAAGGACATGAATGACACTGAGGTCCCTTTCAGATTATTCCAGACAGAATAGTCCCATTCTCCAGGTCCGCCTGTGTCCAGTGAGAGGAGGACAAGGAGAGACCTGCAATTGCTGGGTTTGCGTTGCTGGGGAGAGGGCGGTCCCTTAGCCGCTTGGGTGGAGCAGTGCCTCCAGCGTCTTGTCCCTGACACTCTTCAGGAAGCTCACAACGGCTGTTCCCCCGGTGCCCCTCTCCTCTAGGGCCTGAGGGGGCTTCGGGAGGTGGCTCGTCCTCTGGGCCTTTGCTTTGGATGCGGCCGTGATGAGGTACTTGGTCACCAGGGCCAGGTGGTAGGTGCGCAGGGCTGCCAGGCTCTCCACACACTGGTTATAGGCCGTCAGAAGCTGGCCATTCCCAGAGGACAGGACGTGGGTCCTCAGGGAAGGAGCCACACGAATTTCTTCTACGAAGGCCCTGTGGGAAGGAGGCATGTAATCCCTCATCCTGTGCAGAAAATCAGCTGAAAGAAAGATGGCAGGACAAGGCTTGTAGTGGTTTTTTATTAATGGTCTTGGGCATTGAGGAGAGTCCAGAAGAATCAATTCATTCATTTTACAAATACAAACTTTCAGCATAAGAAGAAAGAATCATTCTTTTAAAAATAAAGAAGGAAACCGAAGTAGAAAGTACAAACTTCTGAACCGGGTCGCTATGCCTCATCTGTTCCCATAACATTAACTACCTGTTTCCACGCTGGTGATTTCAGAGTCTTGTCCTCCACTTCCTCTTCCCTCCTCATATCCCCTGGAGCGTTTCCAACTTTCTGCCCCCAAATTCTGTACATGCACGGAGAGAGTGGTAGCCTGGGGCCTGGAAAAGCCCTGCTATAACCCCTAAGCCAGACTTCCCTGGTAGCTCAGCTGGTAAAGAATCTACCTGCAATTCAGGAGACCCCGGTTTGATTCCTGGGTTGGGAAGATCCCCTGGAGAAGGGGATGGCTACCCACTGCAGTATTAATGGGCTTCCCTGGTGGCTCAGATGGTAAAGAATCTGCTCATAATGAGAGAGACCTGGGTTCGATCCTTGGGTTGGGAAGATCCCCTGGAGCAGGGCATGGCAACCCACTCCAGTATTCTTGCCTGGAAAATCCCTATGGACCGAGGAGCCTGGGGGGCTACAGTCCGTAGCCTTGCAAAGAGTTGGACACGACTGAGCAACTAAGCACAGCACAACCCCTAAGCCAGGACTCAGCAGGAACTTAATAAGTTGGTGAGTAAATGAATGGATGCAGGAAAGTTTTGTTTTTGTTTTTTGAGAAATCAGCAAGGTGATCCATGCATAAGCAATTTTATTTGATTAGTGAAATGTAGGTTGGGTTTCTATAGTCTGACAAACAGAAGAGGGGTATACTTGCTCCCGGGGGTGGGGGTGGTTCTTAAGGGGTAATCCAGAGCTGTTTGCTATAAAACAGTAACTAGAGAGGGATTATAAGTTTCAGGCCATGAAAACTCTCTTCTGTGAATAGTTCTCAGTAAAAGAGAAGGTGGTGTTCTGGGGAGCAAGGACATGAATGACACTGAGGTCCCTTTCAGATTATTCCAGACAGAATAGTCCCATTCTCCAGGTCCGCCTGTGTCCAGTGAGAGGAGGACAAGGAGAGACCTGCAATTGCTGGGTTTGCGTTGCTGGGGAGAGGGCGGTCCCTTAGCCGCTTGGGTGGAGCAGTGCCTCCAGCGTCTTGTCCCTGACACTCTTCAGGAAGCTCACAACGGCTGTTCCCCCGGTGCCCCTCTCCTCTAGGGCCTGAGGGGGCTTCGGGAGGTGGCTCGTCCTCTGGGCCTTTGCTTTGGATGCGGCCGTGATGAGGTACTTGGTCACCAGGGCCAGGTGGTAGGTGCGCAGGGCTGCCAGGCTCTCCACACACTGGTTATAGGCCGTCAGAAGCTGGCCATTCCCAGAGGACAGGACGTGGGTCCTCAGGGAAGGAGCCACACGAATTTCTTCTACGAAGGCCCTGTGGGAAGGAGGCATGTAATCCCTCATCCTGTGCAGAAAATCAGCTGAAAGAAAGATGGCAGGACAAGGCTGTAACTCCCTGTGGAAAGATGAGCAAACCTGTCTGCCTGTCAAGACATTATGTCGCCCTTATCCTCACTACTCATCCTAACGGTATCCAGTCAACTTGTGGTTCTTTTGCTTACAGACATCACATCCTCCAAAGCTTTTTCTCTTTTTTTATTTTTTTAAAAAAATGTTTTGGTTCCCTCACTCAGCATGTGGAACTTAGTTCCCTGACCAGGGACTGAAGCTCCACCCGCTGTATTGGAAGCACAGGGTCTTAATCACCAGGGAATCCCCAAAGCCTCCAAATGTTGATTGGAAATGAGGAAGGGAAAAGAAGCAAGCCCCATTTCAGATAACTAACCTGGGACCAGCTCTACCAGCCAATGTATAAATAGTTACCATTTCTGAAATGTGGGCAAAATATCTCGCTAGTCACACAAGGTATATCCACAAAGGTAAGGTGTGGACCCTTAAACGGAAGAGCTACATATTCTGCTGAATTTTGTCAAGTGCTTCATTTTAGAGGGAGTGCTAAGGAAGAGGAAAGTGATAAAAGTTTCTGAGGGCAAGAAGAAAAGAATAAATAATTGTTTTAGTAATAGCCTTGAAGTCAAATTGTTTAAAAATCGGGTCAATAGATAAGTATGGGAAATATAGATAGAAGAGAGATCACTTATAGGAAATTCATTATGGGATTAATATAATCATGGTATTGTATATGGGATTGTATAATCATGGTACATCATTAACATCATCAAATCAGAAGCCTATGGAATATTACTCGGTCATGAAAAAGAACAATACTAGATCATTTGCAGAGATGTGGATGGGCACTGAGTCGGTCACACAGAGCGAAGTAAGTCAGAATGAGAAAAACAATATCATATATTAACACATATATACGGAATCTAGAAAAATGGTACAGACGAGGCTGTTTTCAGGGCAGGAGTAGAGACACAGACATGTGGACAAATTGGGAGAGAAGGACTGACGTATGCAGATTACTGTGTACAAAACAGCTAGCTAGTGGGAACCTGCTGCAGGGCACAGGGAGCTCAGCTCGGTCCTCTGTGATGACCTAGAGGTGGGATGGGGCGGCGAATGCGAGGGAAGCCCAAGAGGAAGTGGATATATGCATGTATATGGTGGATTCACTTCACTGTACAGCAGAAACTAACACAACATTGCAAAGCAATTATACTCCCCCCACCTCCCCAAAAAAAGCCCATGAAAATTGATCATAGCTCTAGAGAATTGCCTTTTGTGGGTAAGACTAGATTCTTCCCTGGTGGCTCAGACGGTAAAGCGTCTGCCTACAATGTCTACCATGTGGTAGGCCTGGGTTCAGTCTCTGGGTCAGGAAGATCTCCTGGAGAAGGAAATGGCAACCCACTCCAGTATTCTTGCCTGGAAAATCCCATGGATGGTGGAAGCTGGTAGGCTACAGTCCATGGGGTTGCTAACAGTTGGACACAACTGAGCAACTTCACTTTCTTTCTTTCTAGATTCTATGACCAAATTCTAGTCGTTTTTTTAAAATTTTTTTTTCTTATTCCAGCTTAGAAACTTTGCAGTAGGAAATGTCTTTTTGCAGCTATTGAGCATTTGGCTTGATGATGGCAGGTAAGGAAAGGCACCCTTTCAAGCCTGCAAGATGGCAGAACCCTGTTCGGGTCTAGAAGGACGTGGGTGGAGGCTGCACTATTTTTATGGGGACAGGCTTCAGTGGAGGAACCCACATCTATCAGCAGCTACATCTTGACTTGGCAACACAGTGTCTGGGCCTCAGTCTCCAGACCACTCCCCCACTCAAGAAAGCAATCTACTGCCTAAGGATCCAAATAAAGTTATAGGGGACTGCTGGAAATTCAGCAGTGTTTTAAAGTTTGGAAGTAAAACCCAACATTCAGCTGAGCTCTGATATGAATTGGCTGGATAAAATCACAGATGGCAGGTACACAGTCTCCTGGTTAATCGGGAGGAGTACAGACTTTCTGACTTACAGTTGGACTTACCTCTCTGCTCTTCCTCTCTGATAAGGGAAAAAAAAAGAGAAAAAAGAAAAATGGCTGATTTACCACTCTCCTTGCTGTGACGGACGCCCAAGAGCTCATCGAAGGCATGGAGTACTGTGCTCTGAGCAGCGCTTCCACCAGAGTAACTCAGGGGCTCTTTGGAGACACCTTCGTATACCAAGCCCACAGGCAGTGCGGGGTTATCCTTCCATCTAGGTAAGAACAAAAGTCAGACGGAAGTGCATACTAGGATTTAAGAGTGTCTTTTCTGATCAGGATACAGATCAAGCAAGAAAGAGAACACCCTTTCCTATCTTCTCTTTTCTCTCACCTTCTGTCACCCTGATTCCATGTCCTTATCTTTTTGTCTGAGTCTCCCTCTTTCTGAGTTCCCGAACCACTTTACTCATTTCACTGTCTGAGATTTTAGAGGGCCTTGAACACTCTTGGTGTGTATGTGGGTAACTCCACAATGAGACAGAATCAGCAACCCCAAGAATACACTGTGGGTGTGGGTGTGCGTGTTAGTCACTGAGTCACGTCCAGCTCTGCAACCCCATGGCCTGTAGCCTGCCGGGCTCCTTTTTCCATGGAATTCTCCAGGTGAGAATATAGTTTACATATCACATTCACCTACATTTTCTCATTTATTCTTCCTGGAATAGATCCAGGCAGGCATTTTAAAACCTGCTGAATAGAGAAACAGTTTCAAGGCGCTGTCTCCAGGATCACCATCCTTAGTGCAGCAACCAGAACTTGACCCCTGAATTGGTAATTCTCTAGTTTCACTTCCCAAGACCCCGCCCACCCACATGTTAATGACGAGAACAAAATATTCTTCTCTTATTGCCGGAACCCTGTTGTTAATACTTTAAATAGCAGATGGCAGACTTTCGTTGGTGTCTGCCGTCCTTCCTGTAATTCTAAAGATCATTTTGCTCAAGAGAAGGAACACACACACATCACGCACATACAGAAGCCTCAGACAGACGGCTCAGCTGGCATCCGTGACTTTTCACATACCTCCCTGAGTAGGAAACGCTCTTATTTTCTTTGGGCGCTGTCTGGCTTTGGCTGTTCTGCAGTTTTGCTGGATGAATATCATAGTGGCCTTTGCATTTGGAGAAATATCACCACACAAGGAGATGACAGACAGACAGAAGAGCCAGGCGTGAAAGGGAGGAGCCCAGGGAGGGTCTGAGTCTAAGATCAAAACCTGTTGTGGCTCTTAGGAGAGAGGACTCTGTCTTAGGCAGATGTGGAATTGATCTCAGCTTTGATACTTAGTAACTCTGAGCCTTGGCTGACTTAACTCACTTCCCAAGGCTCAGTTTCTTCGTCGGAATAATATTAGTATCAATCTTACTGGTTGTTGGGAGAACTAATTAAAATATTACCTTCTCGGTGTCTGAAAAATATTGTGTTCAATAAATATTAGCCATTTTATCATACTATTCACACTGAATTGTAACCTCAGCTCCCTCCTTTCATTTTTTGGTGACTTTATACAAGCCCTTCTTAGCCTCAGTTCTCCTTACTGTGCGTATGAGCTCAGTAAGTCAGTGTCAGACTCTGAGACCCCATGGACTCTAGCCTACTCAGCTCCTCAGACCATGGGATTTTCCAGGCAAGAATACTGGAGTGGGTTGCCATTTCCTCCTCCAGGGGATCTTGCTGACCCAGGGGTGGAACCCACATCTCCTGCATCTCCCGCCTTGGCACGTGGGTCCTTTACCACTAAGCCACCTGTGAAGTCCCTCCTGACTTGTACCTAGTACCTAGAGTGGCTGAAAGCATCAAGTGCATTCCAGAAAGGTGTGATGACTCATCAGAGTTTGGGACACTGGTCCAATAAAACTTTAAACAACATTTTATGGGGCAGAAATGTTGAAGACCGGACGGCTATTGTGTGATAAGTGGACCAAACATTGGCAGTGTTGGTTCGGATTGTTCTCTCTGATCCTGTTGATGGTCTCCTTCGGTCACTCTGGGCTCCTTCCCTAGCCCCTGCCCTTCATGGCCGCTTCTAAGTGCTGGACACTCTCAGGACTTAGTCCTTGCACCTCTCACTACTCATCCCCACATCATCTCATCCCACCTCACGGATTTCAAAGCCAGCTATACCGGGACTATTGACGAATGTGCACCTGAGCCTCTTCCCTATACTCCAGATACCCGTGTTCAGCTGCCTGCTAGACATCTCCATAGGAAGGGCTTCACCCCAAACTGACCCCTCCATCCCCCCTTCCTTTTGCCAGGTTGGCTCCTCCCATGTCTCTGCCCTCGGAGAAAAGCCAGCGGCGGCTCCGTTCTTTCCATGGGTCCAGCCATAGACCTAGAGTTTTCTGTGATGCTTTCTCTTCCATTCTATGTGCAATCCAAGAGCAGATCCTGTCAACCTTCCCTTCAGGCCATATCCATTCAGAACTGACCATTTCTCAGTGTCTCTCCTGCCCCCGTCCAAGCCCAGGCCACCATGCTGTCTTGCGGTCAGAGCTTCCCAAGCGCTTTCCTGGGTCCCTTCTATTCCCCGCTCAGAAGATGAGTGATGGCCTGAGACTTCAGACAGCTCACGTCACTTTTCTCAGAACTCGCCTGTGCTGTTCATCACACTCAGGAAGGAAACCAAGGGACCTCTACATGGTCTGGTCTCCCCATCACTTGTATTCCTCATTCTCCCCCACCTTTCCTCCTTGGGAGCACTTCTGGGCTCAGGGCAGCTCTTCCTTCAAAAGTCCTCCCACGCCTGGGTCACTGGGACCTTGCTCCTTTCGCACGGAGCAGGTACCTGAGTAGCTTACTCCCCACTTCCTTCGCGTATCTTCTAACATCCTTTAGGAACATGGCATTCACAGACCACAATAAATAAATAAGAGCTTCGGCCACCACTCATAACATTCCGTAATGCTCTTATTCTACTTTAAATTTGTCTATAGCTTTTATTGTTGTTAACACATTGAGTATGATACTTGCCTTCCTGATATTTGTTTATTCATTATTTCATATTAACAAAATAAATATGTTTATTTTATTCATGAAATATAAATTTATTTATAATTATGGTAACTTATACTTAACCTATTTACTCATTGATTATTCCTATATTAATAAACATGTGCTATGATTAACCTGTAAGCTCCACAGGAATGAAGTGGTTGCTTGTTCTACTGCTTCATTCCCAGAACCTATTAATAGAACCATGCCTGGCATTGACATGGCCCTCACTAAGTATTTGATCAATGAAGGGATGAAAAAATAGCATTATATAATTAAGCATTAAATATCTAGAATGTGTAAGACGTTAGTCACTCAGTCGTGTTTGACTCTTTGTGATCCCATGGACTATACAGCCCAGCCCACCAGGCTCCTCTGTCCATGGCATTCTCTAGGCAAGAATACTGGAGTGAGTTGCCATTTCCTTCTCCAGGGGATCTTCCTGACACAGGGATCGAACCGGGGTCTCCTGCATTGCAGGCAGATTCTTTATTGTATGAACCATCAGAGAAGCCCCAGAATATGTAAATCCAAGTGTACTTCTTGAAAGGACCTGGCCAGTTTAACAGAATGGATAAAAGAAAAACAGCGTGAAAGTTAAAAATAAATAATAAAAAGAAGGCATCTATTTTCAAAACCCATATTCCCCATCTATGATGAGATTAATCTGAGGAAGAAAAACTGGGTTCCTCTCAATAGCCCAAGAATTGCTCCCATGCATTCTTAGGCCCAAATTGTTCTTGGTGAAGAAAAGGAATTATTTTCCTTTCAAGTCTCTATAGGCAGGTTTATTTTTGGACTTTTTTGTAGCATATTTCTAGTAAACCTCAGAGAGGGGGATGTGTAAACAGAAAAAAAGAAAGAAAGAAATGTGATGACATTTTTTTCCCAAAGGGACTGATACCTTCCCTGAGAAAGTTAATGTGAATGAGAAATAAAGGGAACTGTTTCATTTACAGATGGACTCTCTCAAAACTTCTAAGTCAATTTTTTTTTAAAAAGTCAACAGAAATAATAAATCAAGCATAGGACAAATCAAGAACACAGGGGCAGCTTTAGATTTTTCAAGACAGGTCTACCTGGAACACTCAACAATCCAGATGTTCTTGGCCACCAGCGTTTTTAGGAACGGCTACTGGTCACTTGGTTTATTTAACTATGTGGGGAATAATTTTGAGGCTCAGAAACAGAAAGAGGGCGTTTATGTAGATCAGAGATAAAGGGCATTACTGATGCAGAAACTTATTTTAATGAAAATGAAGTTATCCTCTGGTGTCCATTTAATCATGACACAGGGAGCCCCCTACTTAGGAACCCTGCAGTTACAAATTTTCAAAGATGCTGCAGCTTGCCCTCCATTTCTTATTTGCTGATGACCCTCCAGCTCTACCATCCCCAACTTCCTCTCTTCCCCTAGTCAGTAACTCTTCTTACCTGTTCACTGGATGCCAGCCCCTGGATGCCAGCTGTGGTGCTACACTACTGTACTTTTCAAGGTACTGTACTGTAAGATCAACTTTTTTTTTTAAATTTTGTGTGTGTGTTTGTTATGTATTATCTGTGTGAAAAGTATTATAAACCTATTCAGTATGATACCATATATTGGATTGTGTTAACTGGGTACCTAGGCAAACTTTGTTAGGATTGGACTCTCAGAACAGACTCATTCATATGTAGGGGACTTACTGGAGATGGAATTCTAAAAACGTTGCCCCAAGATTCCCATTCTAACTCCAAGAACTGTTAATATTATAAGACAGCATGCCTGTGGATATGGTATATGGCAAGCAAAAGGAACCCTGAAGGTGTAATTAAGGCCACTAACTAGTGACCTTGATATAGGCAGTTATCCTGGATTACCTAGAGGAGACTAATCACACAAGACCTTAAAAGCAGGGAGTTTTCCCTGGCTGGTGGCAGGAGGAGACCTCTGAGAGGTCTGAACTATGAGAAGAGTCAGGAGCCCTTGCTGAATAGCAGGGGCCTTTTGCCATTTCCCAGGAGGCACAGTGGTAAAGAATCTTCCTGTCCATACAGGAGATGTAGGAGATGAGGGTTCAATCCCTGGGTTGGGAAGATCCCCTGAAGAAGGAAATGGCAATACATTCCACTATTCTTGCCTGGAAAATTCAGTGGACAGAAGAGCCCAGCGGGCTACAGCCCATGGGGTTGCAAAGAGTGGGACACAACTGAGCAGCTAACACTTTCACAGGATGGATAATCCCATTGTGGGGGTTTCAGGAGTGAAGGGTACACAGGGGAAGAGCAAGAACACTGGAGTGGGTTGCCATTTCCTTCTCCAATGCATGAAAGTGAAGTCACTCAGTCATGTCTGACTCTTAGCAACCCCATGGACTCCAGCCTACCAGGCTCCTCCATCCATGGGATTTTCTAGGCAAGAGCCCTGGAGTGGGGTACCATTGCCTTCTCCAAGATGGTCTCTAGGTGATGACTATTCCATGTTAACCTCTGTCATCCACTGTTCCCACCTTTTACTCTTCATCCTTAAAAATCTTCATTTCTCTCAGTTGATGTAAATAGGAAGCCATCTCATTAAAATATGTCAAATTATGACTAATATATTATAAATAAGAAATGTATCTGATCATGAAGAATACCAGGAATATGAAAAACTGTCATGGGATAGTTATTCCAGGAATGTTAGAAGGAAGCTTTTCAGAGGGGGGGCGGGGAAGGGAAAGGGATATAAATAGTTGAGCTTTGGGGTGGCACACTGAGCTTTTTCTCCCTCCTTCCTCCAGGTGGTTTTCTAAGAAAGGTGAATACAAATTGAATTTAAAGGGATGGCCTCAGGACAATTACTCTAAATAGTCACCCTTCAGTGTCATTTGTCACGCAGATGGCACCCCATTCCCCATTGCTTATATCCAAGAGTGAGGATGATTCCTTTATTATGGAGGGTTACTTGGTGTCTTTCTTTCTCTGGGAAGTTTCTGCCTGTTTCTCCCCTCATAAGTCTGGGAAAGGCTACAGACGTTTCAAGCCAGAGAAGAGCTGAACTGTACTTACCCAGAGAGGAAGATCCGGATGACTGAATAAAATATGTCCGGATCTACGTAATCTAGAGGAGCAATCAAAATGTGAACTTTAGTACAGGCAACAAAAGCAATAGGTTCCTTGTGCTCGGCTCCAAAGCCCTCCCGGGCGCCTCCCCTATCTGATCTGCAGAGAAATCTGGAAGGAGCCCCGCAGCAGGAGCGGGAGGAGTGTCCCCTTCTGTCGCCCCCTCGCTGCTGCTTCCAGGAGTGTTAAACAGCTGCACAGCTGGCCTTCTCCGCCTGTGCTTCTTCCCTGTTCTGAGCAACCACCAAACAGGGAGGTCAGGCCCATCTTTAAAACATTTAGTGTCATCTTTTTAAAGAGACATGACATTTGAGAGGACGTGGGAAGCGGAAAGGAGAAAAGCAGAGAGGATCTGTTCTCTGACCCCTCAGTGTCCGGGCGGAGTGTGGGGGGCGCTCCGCCCAGGCTCTGCCGCACCTGGCCGGACACAGGCTCGCCGACCTATATTCACTAGCCTGTGCAGTTTGCTCTGAACCTAAGTCAGGCAGTGGGGCTCGCTGATTTCACTACTTTATTAACTGGTACGCAAGGAAGCACGTCCTCGCATTTGTACTGAGCTCCCTCGGGTTTCTTTTGACCCCCTTTATTTTTATGCGGACCATTTTTAAAGTCTGTGCGGATTGGTTGCAATGTTGCTTCTGGTTTATGCTTTGGTGTTTTTTTGGCCAAGAGAGACATGAGATCTTAGCTCCCCAACCAGGGCACCCGCACCCGCTGCCCTGGAAGGTGAAGTCTTAACCACTAGACCACCAGGAAAGTCCCTTTTGTCCATCCTCTTTTGACCGTGACTCTCTCTTCTTCATGCTTGTGACCCTCTGGGATCTGACATGTTTCTCTGTTTCTGTTATCCAGATTCCTGTCTATGTTTCTTTGTTTCTGAGCAAAGAGGAAAAAAAAGAAAAACACAAACTTTTTTGTTTTTTGATGAGACCCAAATAATGACATCAGTTTGGGTCATCTGTATATCAGTGACATCCGTATATCATCAGTTTACCTTTGCCACGGTCACACCTGATCCCTGGTCCTCTACCTCCGTTTTCTCTGCAGCCCCCGGGGCCCAGGTCTTGCCTCACAGCCTCAGGGCTTCCCAGGGCCTCTGAAGGCTGCCACAGCCTCCCCGCTCATCTGCAACAAGGCGCCATGTGCTGGACTTTTCGCTGGGCCCTGTTTCTGGGTTTTCTCCATTTGGTGCTCTGTTCCCACAGATACGCTAAGTACTATGTGCAACTTTTTGCTGAAGCAATAATGACTGGAGGTAGTTTAATGTGTTACCCGTCTCATCATATTTAAGCAGGGAAAGTCAAATGAGTATTTCAACAACATGAGATAATTGTTCTTTTTCTGACTATGCCCCGCAGCTTGTAAAATCTTAGTTCCCAGACCACGGATTGAAGCCAGAGTCATAGCCACTGGACCATTAGGTAATTCCCAAATGTGAGGTAATTTTAATATAAAAGTTTTTAAGATATAAATAATCCATTCATGATTGAAACAAGCAAAAAATTAGCTAATTTGGAATAGGCAGGAAATTCCTCCTTAAACTGATAAAAACAGAAGGCCTTCAGGACATATTATACTTAAAGTGAGATATTAAAAATGTCTTTTAAAATGTGAGACAAAACCAAGTATCAGCACTTCCATTCAACACGTTAGGTACCACTTCGCCTGAAGAATAAGAACAAAAATTAAAAGAAAGAAAAGTTATAAGGATGGTAAATGAAAAAACAAAACAACGCTATTCTCAAATAATATGATTTCTATGTAGAAAACCCAGAGAGTCAACAGATCATTATTAGAATTAATGAGTGGTTATCAAAGTGCTAGATTCAAGCTTCATATCAAATATCAATTTCATCCTAAACCAGGAACAAAGAGAGATCTGAAGATACAATCAGTTCAGTTCAGTTCAGTCGCTTAGTCGTGTCTGACTCTTTGTGACCCCATGAACCACAGCACGTCAGGCCTCTCTGTCCATCATCAACTCCTGGAGTCCACCCAAACCCACGTCCATTGAGTTGGTGATGCCATGCAACCATCTCATCCTCTGTTGTCCCCTTCTCCTCCTGCCCTCAGTCTTTCCCAGCATCAGGGTCTTTTGAAATGAGTCAGCTCTTCACAGCAGGTGGCCAAAGTATTGGAGTTTCAGCTTCAACATCAGTCCTTCCAATGAACACCCAGGCTGATCTTTAGGATGGACTGGTTGGATCTCCTTGCAGTCCAAGGGACTCTCAAGAGTCTTCTCCAACACCACAGTTCAAACGATAAGGTAGAAGATATCTAAATCCCTTATATCTTGAAAGAAATCAAAAAAGTTTAAGAAATGTCTTTGTTGATGGGAAAGAAAACTCTGTATCAACATCTAGAAGAAGAAATGTATCTAAAGAAGAGTTGTCTGAGTAAATTTTAGGCCCTGGACAATAGAGGAATACCCAGCAATATAAAGATATGAATGGGGAGCACATTAATGCGGGGGTCCCCAACCCCTGGGGTGCAGGTCGGTGGCCTGTTAGGAACCAGGCTCCATAGTAGGAGGTAAGTGGCAGATGATCCAGTGAAGCTTCACCTGTAGTTATGGCCACTCCCCATTGCTGTCATCTCCCTGGCCTGTGTAAAAATTGTCTTCCATGAACCCGTTCCCGATGCCAAAATGGTTGGGACTGCTGACATCATGTGTTCAGTCTCCATCTCTCCACTTGCCCTGATCAGAAGGACCAGGGAGAACATCAATATCATGTAAATTTTCTCCAAATTACAGAATATAGATTTAACCCAATTTGAGCAAAGTCATTAACAGATTTTTTTTAAAATTGGGATCTGACAAGCTGATTCTATGTTTATATGAAAGGCAAAGTGTCAAAGATAAGACAAGCATCCCTGGAGAAGAAGAGCAAAAGTGTGTGTGGGGGGGCAGTTTTTTACCTGAAAATGAGAAATACTGAGAAGCTGCAGTTCTCTTATGACAGATGATTTTGGTATGGGGAAAGACAAAGAAACAATGAAACAGAATACGGAGTCTGGAAAGAGATCCAATCGTTTAAGAAAATCTGGTGTAAGACGATGCTAATATTGCAAATTAGTGATGATTCACAAAGGGAAAGTGAATGTATATCCTATGTCATACTCTATAGAGACAATCATTAAAAGTGTATTAAGGGCTGAGGGTGAAAGATAAACAATTTCAGAATAAAACATAGAAAAATATATTTATGACCTCTGATTATGAATTTATATCTTACATAAGACTTCCTAAAAATAGACTGTTGTAAAAGAAAGGGCAAATACTCTGGCTATATTTAAATTAAGAACTTCTGCTTTCAAAAGGCAGAATAAGACAATCCAAAACCTTTGCAACACGTAACTAACAAAAATCACCCTCCAGATTGTACCAAAAAGCTGACTAAAGGCAATGAGTAAAAGATAAAAAGATATTTCCAAAATTAAGGATATTTCCAAAATTAAAGATATTTCCAAAATTTCCTGTTCACAAAACAGGAACATGCACAGTGAACACACAAGAGCACGGACCCCTCCACCCCTCCACCTCAGATACAAAGAGAGTTAACTCATTACAAATCAGGGAAATGCAAGAGTGATAATTCTTATGGCCAAATAACAGTTTTCTTCTCTCTTCGCCACAAAGAATGTTGATTTAGACAGTCATCCATGGATAAGACGGGCTTCCCAGGTGGCTCGGTGGGTAAAGGATCCCACTGCAATGCAGGAGACCCAGGTTTGATCCCTGGGTGAGGAAGATCCCCTGGAGGAGGGCATGGCAACCCACTCCAGTATTCTTGCCTGGAGAATCCCATGGACAGAGGAGCCTGGTGGGCTACAGTCCACAGGATCAAAAACATCAGACATGACTGAAGCCACTGAGCACACAGAGTACCATGGACAAGAGAGCCTTTGCACAAGTGCAGGAGTCCTTGAGTGCCATAGGCGCAAAAATGCTAAGACTGGATGCCTTGAAGAGGATTAAAGAGAATATTTCACTTTACCCGCATCATCCCTTCCCAAGGGTAGCTCAGCTCAGCACCAAGAGAGACCTTCTTGGCAACACTCCTGAGGGTGACAAGAGTGGGCCCAGCTAGTGAGCAGGTGGAGTGGTACTCTGTGGTGTTGGGAGAAAGCAAATGCACTCCACCATTTAGCTAAGGGGCTTCCCAGATGGTGTTAGTGGTAAAAAAAAAAAATCCACTTGTCAATGCAGGAGATGAGGGTTCCATCCCTGGGATGGGAAAATCCCCTGGAGGAGGAAATGGCAACCCACTCCAGCATCCTTGGCTGGAGAATCCCATGGACGGAGGAGCCTGGCAGGCTACAGTCCATGGGACTGCAGAGTGTCAGACACAACTGAGCAACTGAAGGGACACACACACAGAGGGAACCTAAAGAAGAATATCAGCTCCAGGCCTGGCTTTGGGAGATCAAAAGAAGGCAGGCACAATGCTAAAGAAATTCTGCCACAAGAGGGAGCAAGAAGACTGGAGCAGGTGTACCCATAGCTAATGTGGAGAAGCCTTAGAATCCCTACCAAGGCTGATGGACGGTATTTCTCTCTACACCAGATAGAGACCATCTATTCACACGAGACTGGTGAGGGATGAAAGCCATGTAAATAGTCTTACTTCTGGATCATATGTGTGTGCACTTACACGAAGAAGGGCAGTTCCTGAAAGCCAGTGACTTTATCCTACAGGGAGCACAGAAGATCCAAGGACACAGCTGAGTTAAGCCCCCCATGTCCTTCCCTATGTCTTCCTAGAAATGACCCCTGGACTGCAGCTTCTGCCTGATGGCCCAGCTCGGGGGTGTTTAGTAAATGAAGATTAGTGATGATTCACAGAAGGGAAATTGAATGCATATCCTATGTCATACTCTATAGAGATAATCATTAAAAGTGTATTAAGGGCTGAGGGTGAAAGATAAACAATTTCAGAATAAAACATAGAAAAATAAATTTATGACCTCTGATTATGAAATTATATCTTACATAAGACTTCCTAAAAACAGACTGTTGTAAAAGAAAGGGCAAATACCCTGGCTATATTTAAATTAAGGACTTCTGCTTTCAAAAGGCAGAATAAAGGGGGGTGATGTCTTTCAAAGCGTCCCTTGCTGTCTTTCTGAAAACCATTTGGGTTGAGTATGTTGTTCTTTTGCATTTAAGTGAATCTGAAGAGAAATACAATGTCTGTTCTTGATTAGTTCATGCTCATTTTGTGAAAATTTTATCATATTTTTGTTTTGCTTGGAAAACCAAAAGGAACTTGCTATTTCAACGTTTCCGAGGCAGAGGAATTAGGTTTTATACTGAGAAGGGGCCTTTAAATAAAACAAAATTCAGCAAATCCTTGCTTTGGGTCAGAACTAAAACCACAGACCCAGAATCACTGCAGCGTTTTCACGTGACATTATTAATGCTCATGATGGTCCCACACAGGTCAGTAAGGGGCTTCCCAGGTGGCACTGGTGGTAAAGAACTCGCCTGCCAATGCAAGAGACGTGGGTTCAATCCCAGGGTCAGGAAGATCCCCTGGAGGAGGACATGATAATTCACTCCAGTATTCTTGCTTGGAGAATCCCATGGACAGAGGAGCCTGGCGGGCTATAGTTCATCGGGTTGCAGCGAGTCAGACAGGACTGAAACAGCTTAGAAAAGAAAGCACCTGTTACAGACATCTAAAGCAAAGCACTGCAGATGCATAACTGAACTATCCATCTGAACTGTATCTTCTTGTGTGTGTGCAATTCCCACAGGGATCGAACTCACATCTCCTGCATTGGCAGGTGGAATCTTTATCACTGAACCACCTGGGAAGCCTGATGGACACATGTAGTTTTAAATTTCCTACTAGAGATATTTTGAAAGGTAAAAAAAATGGAAAAAATTAATACCAATGCCATGTTTTAGTTAATATTATCATTTCAAATGTGTCCAACAAAACATTATTAATGAGGTTTCTAAAAATAATTATTTGAGATTCTGTGTACATTCTTATAGACTTAAAATTTATTTTATACTTAGAGTGTATTTTAATTTGGATGCTGAATTTTCAACAATTAAGTGAAAATGAATCTAACATTCAAGCTCTATCTAACAGAAAAGTATTTTATACTGATTCAGTTTTTTTTAATTTAAATTTCAATTAATTAAAATTAAATGCAGCTAAAAATTTAACTCCTCGGTAGCACCGGCCATATAGCAAGTTTTCAGTGGCCACGGGTGGCTACAGGCTGCCATATTGGACTGTACTCGGAGAGAAACTGAAGAGTTTTCAGAACTAAAGTGACACAATCTGATTTGCACTCCTAAACATAGATTCAGGCTTCTGTATAGGGTGTGGATTAGACTAGGAAAAAGGCAGTTGAGAGACAGGATGTAGAAGGCTACTGCAGGAGTCCTGGCAAGAGATGATGACAGCCAGGTGCAGAGAGAGTGATGGCAGAAACACAAGGGAAGAAAGCAATGCAAACAGTCCTCCTGAAAGAGACTTCCCTTTGTGGTAAAAGGATGCTGTTTTACTTGGACCTATCCTTCCACTGAAAACAAACAAACAAACAGAAAAAGCTGGATAAATATGAAAGTATCTGAAAGACAATTGAAAAGCCAAAAAGACAGCAAGGAGCCACTAAGCCAAAATGCAAAGAAAGTAGAAACTCAGGGATGCAGAAAACCGGACTGGAGAGACACTTTTCCCTGAAAGCATTTGTCAATTCAGGTTCACCGGGGCTCTGGTTTAGCGGCTATGTTAGGAGCCCTGGTTCCAGCCCTGGTGAGGAATTTTACTCCACACTCTCCTCATCTTATCCAGGGAGCCCCAGATGCTATACCCTCAACTTCTGTATAAGTCATGCCCTCAATTCACCCCTGCTTGCCACAGGAGAAAGCATTAGAGCTAACTTTGGCACCAAGCAAAACAGGACTTAGAAAAATGAAAAATCTGTTCCTGAGAAGTTGGGACCATTGTTTTTGCCCATTTTTAGCCCAGGTTCAACTGTCAGATTGACACATGGGTCTTTACTTGCTCAAGTTTATTTAAAGTGATGATCCAGAATTTTCGTGTTCCCAAAAGTCAGAAAGAATCAGATACAAATATTTATCTATCCTAGTCCCTAAAGCCTGCCTACAAATGATATTTCAAGAACAGTGAACATTACAAAGTGGAAAGACAAAACAGGTCAAGCATAGAAAAAAAGAGACATGACAACCACCGTGAGAAAATAGAAAGAAATGAAACAGAAATAAGTGCCAAATATTAAAACTGTCACACTTATCACACCTACCGATTATAAAGAATCACACTTACCCACATTTAAGCAAGCTTGAAAACATTTATAGGAAACAGAAAATTACAAAAAGAAAACAGAGTTGAAAAGAATAACAGCTTCTGGAAATGAAAAACCAAGCAACCTACTCAGGGTGTGTCTTTAGTAGTAGGTCAGAAGCAGTTTGAAGAGTAAAGGATTTAATTAGATCGGTAGAAGTAATCCAAAATGCAGCCCAGAGAAAGAAAGAGATGGAAAACAGCAGCAAGATTTTAGGAAAATGGAAGGCAAAGTGGAATGTTCTAACATCGGGAATTAAAAGTCCGGTAGGAAGTAGATGTAGAGAGCAGACTTGTGGGCACAGGGAGAGAGGGAGGGAGGGAGGGAGTGGGACAATTGAGAAAGCAGCATCAACGGAGATACACTATTCGATGTAAGATGGCTGACAGGAAGTTGCTGTGTAGCACAGGAAGCCCAGTCTGGTGCTCTATAAGGACCTTAAGTATGTATTAATATAATTGTAGCTGATTTGCATTGTTGTCGGGCAGAAACTGGAGAAGGAAATGGCAACCCACTCCAGTATTCTTGCCTGGAGAATCCCATGGATGGAGGAGCCTGGTGGGCTACAGTCCACAGTGTCACAAAAAGCTGGACACGACTGAGCGACAACACAACATTGTAAAAATTCTTTCGATATATATAAAGAAAGGAAAAAAGTTCCAGTAGGAGGCAGAAAGGGAGTGAAGTGGGCAGTTTGTGAGGGTTTCATGGCTGAGGATTTTCTAGGGTAATGAATCATAACAAGTAAAGAAGCATAATATTGTTAAGGGGTAATAAACTGAACAACACAGAAAATAGGCAGACAAAAGAAGACAAGTAGACAGGGAGAAGCGCCTCCCTGGTGGCTCAGTAGAAAAGAATCTGCCTGGCAAGCAGAAGACACGGGTTCAATCCCTTGGTCAGGAAGATCCCCTAGGGAGGAAATGGCAACCCGCTCCAGTACTCTTGCCTGGAGAATTGCATGGACAGAGGAGCCTGGCGGGCTGCAGTCTACGGGGTCGCAGAAAGAGTTGGACGTGACTGAGTGACTAAATGACAAGACAGGGAAGAAGACAGGAGACAGACTTCTCCGAAGCAACAATAGAAACTAGTACTGATCTACTCAACATCTAAGAACATAGTCACTAGCAAAAATGAAAGATATAAATAAACATAAAAATAATAAAGCATAAATAAATAAAAGGAAAAATAGGCATTTTTTTAGATGAGTTTCCCAACAACAGAGACTCTCACTAGAGGAAATCCTACAGGCAAAAAAAATAAATGTATACATAGGAGTGAAGAGCAAGGGTTATATATGTACAACCCAGTGTTTAAGGCTCTGCACTTGCAGTGCAGAGGCCTTGGGTTCAGTCCCATTGGAAAACTGAGATTCCACATATAGGGCAACCCCCAAAAAATTTTTTTTAATTTTATATATATATATATATATATATATATATATATATATGCAAGTCTGAGTGAGCCTTCACCATAAAAAACAGTAATGATCACTGTAGATTTTTAGGTGTCTTCGATGTATAATGTGCAATGCATGTTTCTGCTTACAGCCCTAAAAATCTTCTGTGAAGATTTGTAAAACTGTTCAATACCCTGTGTATATATGTGTGTGCTTGCCTTCAGATGTGCTGCACTCACAGGATGAAATTAAATTTAAGGGAAGAGATGATGGCTCAGATAATTTGGGTTTATTCAGATTACTGTGTGTCACTAGTCCTTGAGCGAAAACAACTTTAGAAATGTGAACTTGGTCCCTTGGTCATATAATTGCATGCTATTTGAAGAGAAGATTGCCAGTGTTCATTCTCTTCCAACTGGATTTAGACAAAGTAAGTTCACAAGTTGACGACCTAGAGGACTAGGATGGGTGGGGAGAGGGAGGCTCAAGAGAGAGAGGAGCTATATACATTGCTGTTGTTGGGGCTTCCCAGGTGGCCCTGCTGCTAAGTCGCTTCAGTCGTGTCTGACTCTGTTTGACCCCATAGATGGCAGCCCACCAGGCTCTCCCATCCCTGGGATTCTCCAGGCAAGAAAACTGGAGTGGGTTGCCATTTCCTTCTCCAATGCATGAAAGTGGAAAGTGAAAAGTGAAAATGAAGTAGCTCAGTCGTGTCCGACTCTTAGTGACCCCATGGACTGCAGCCCACCAGGCTCCTCTGTCCATGGGATTCTTCAGGCAAGAGCACTGGAGTGGGGTGCCATTGCTGTCTCCTCCCAGGTGGCACTAGTGGTAAATAAAAAATGAAAGAACATGTGATATCAGTGATAGTGAAAGTCACTCAATGTCCGACTCTTTGCAACCCCATGCACTATACAGTCCATGGAATTCTCCAGGCCAGAATACAGGAGTGGGTAGCTGTTCCCTTCTCCAGGGGATCTTCCCAACCCAGGGATCGAACCCAGGTCTCCTGCATTGCAGATAGATTCTTTACCAACTGAGCTATCAGGGAAGCCCAAGTGGTAAAGATCTCACCTGCTAATGCAGGAGACATGAGAGACACTGGTTCAATCCCTGGGTTGGGAAGATCCCCTGGGGGAGGGCATGGAGACCCACTCCAGTATTTTGCCTAGAGAATCCCATGGACAGGGGAACCTGGTGGGCTACAGTCCATAGGGTTGCACAGAGTCAGATTCAACTGAAGCGACTTAGCATGCACACACACTGTTGTTGTTTAGTCGCCTGACTGTGCCTGACTCTTTTGCAACCCCACGGACTGTAGCTGTGGGATTTTCCAGGCAAGAATACTGGAGTGGTCTACCATTTCCTCCTCCAGGGAATATTTCTGACCCAGGGCTTGAACTCACATCTCCTGCATTGCAGGTGGATTTTCTATAGCTAAGCCACCAGGGAAGCCCATTTCTATATATAAATAATTATGAATGATTGGTGGTGTTGTACAGCAGAAACCAACATAACACGCTCTAAAGCAATTATCCTCTAATTTAAAAATTAAGTAAATTTTTAAAGTATAAAAATTTAAAAAATAAGTTCAGAAGTTAAGAAGGAAAATGTCTTAGACAAAACTAAGTGAAGTAGTCAGAAGTAATCAGTAATGTGAAGGGCATTCACACTTACCAAACTGTCAGGAGCAAACATTTTGACCCCTCATCACTAATAAAAGAACAATCCCTACAGCTACTAACGTGTCAACTAAAAAAAATGTACAACTAGAGAGTTATGAGTTAAGTTTTATTTGGGGCAAAATGAAGACTGAAGCCAGGGGGGCAGTACCTCAGATACCTGAGAGACTGGGGAAAAGTCCATATATAAGGTTTCGGTGAAGGGGGAGTTCAGTGCCATGAAGCACCCATTTTACAAAAGGTTTTTGTTAGTTATGAGGATCTGATCAGCGGTGGCGCCTGCTGCAGTTAAGCGCAGGCGGCGCCCAGCGCACAAGTCCGAGGTCAGGGGCAGTGGCCTAGAGTGCCAGGCTGCGAAGACACAGGAACAGCCGAGAGGAGCTACCCCGCATCTGAGGCCAGGGGCGATGGCCGAGAGGAGATACCCTGCGTCCGAGGCCAGGGGTGGCGGCCAGGAGGAGCCACCCCATGCCCAAGGACTGGTGGCTGTGAGAGCACAAGAAGGCCTAGAGGAGCCATCCCACGTTGAGGGTCAGGAAGGGCAGCAGGAGGAGATACCCCTCATCCAAGGTAAGGAGCAGGGGCTGTGCTTTGCTAGAGCAGCTGTGAAGAGATACCCAACGCCCAAGGTAAGAGAAACCCAAGTAAGATGATAAGTGTTGCAAGAGGGCATTAGAGGGCAGACACACTGAAACCACACTTACAGAAAACTAGTCAATCTAATCACACTAGGACCACAGTGTTGTCTAACTCAATGAAACTAAGCCATGCCTGCGGGGCAACCCAGGGCAGGCAGGTCATGGTGGAGAGGTCTGATAGAATGTGGTCCACTGGAGAAGGGAATGGCAAACCACTTCAGTATTCTTACTTTGAGAACCCCATGAACAGTATGAAAAGACAAAATGATAGGATACTGAAAGAGGTACACCCCAGGTCAATAGGTGCCCAATATGCTACTGGAGGTCAATGGAGAAATAACTCCAGGAAGAATGAAGGGATGGAGCCAAAGCAAAAACAATACCCAGCTGTGGATGTGACTGGTGATAGAAGCAAGGTCCGATGCTGTAAAGAGCAATATTGCATAGGAACCTGGAATGTCAGGTCCATGAATCAAGGCAAATTGGAAGTGATCAAACAGGAGATGGCAAGAGTGAACGTCGACATTCTAGGAATCAGCAAACTAAAATGGACTGGAATGGGTGAATTTAACTCAGATGGCCATTATATCTACTACTGCGGGCAGGAATCCCTCAGAAGAAAGGGAGTAGCCATCATGGTCAACAGAAGAGTCCGAAATGCAGTACTTGGATGCAATCTCAAAAACGACAGAATGATCTCTGTTTGTTTCCAAGGCAAATCATTCAACATCACAGTAATCCAGTTCTATGCCCCAACCAGTAATGCTGAAGAAGCTGAAGTTGAACAGTTCTATGAAGACCTACAAGACCTTTTAGAACTAACACCCAAAAAAGATGTCCTTTTCATTATAGGGGACTGGAATGCAAAAGTAGGAAGTCAAGAAACACCTGGAGTAAC
>SJYR01004062.1:137371-162412 GCA_006410655.1 Kobus ellipsiprymnus | reverse complement strand
CAGATAGCCAGATGACACCACCCTTATGGCAGAAAGTGAAGAGGAGCTAAAAAGCCTCTTGATGAAGGTGAAAGAGGAGAGCGAAAATGTTGCCTTAAAGCTCAACATTCAGAAAACGAAGATCATGGCATCTGGTCCCATCACTTCATGGGAAATAGATGGTGAAACGGTAGAAACAGTGTCAGACTTTATTTTTTTGGGCTCCAAAATCACTGCAGATGGTGACTGCAGCCATGAAATTAAAAGACGCTTACTCCTCGGAAGAAAAGTTATGACCAACCTAGATAGCATATTCAAAAGCAGAGACATTACTTTGCCAACTAAGGTCCGTCTAGTCAAGGCTATGGTTTTCCCTGTGGTCATGTATGGATGTGAGAGTTGGACTCTGAAGAAGGCTGAGCGCCGAAGAATTGATGCTTTTGAACTGTGGTGTTGGAGAAGACTCTTGAGAGTCCCTTGGACTGCAAGGAGATTCAACCAATGCATTCTGAAGGAGATCAGCCCTGGGATTTCTTTGGAAGGAATGATGCTGAAGCTGAAACTCCAGTACTCTGGCCACCTCATGCGAAGAGTTGACTCATTGGAAAAGACTCTGATGCTGGGAGAGATTGGGGGCAGGAGGAGAAGGGGACGACCGAGGATGAGATGGCTGGATGGCATCACTGACTCGATGGACGTGAGTCTGGGTGAACTCCGGGAGTTGGTGATGGACAGGGAGGCCTGGCGTGCTGCGATTCATGGGGTCGCAAAGAGTCGGACACGACTGAGCGACTGAACTGAACTGATGTCACCATGAAGGGATTTAGTGCTTCTCTAGATATGAGGAGATACAAAGATTTAGATCATAAAATCTGTTCCTAAAAACATCCAACTATCTAAAGACCTGTCCCACCAGATTCCCTGGAGCACAGAGTGCCTCACTCCACCCTTAACTCCCTTTGGGGTTGTTGAAGGTCAGCAGCTGTAGCAGCATGGGGTTCAATCTCTGTAGAGGCAGATGGCAAATGCCTTTGTTGTTCACTCTTTGGCAGTCCTCTTGGTAAGTGCCAATTTGTAGCTGACAAAGGGTAAGCCAGAAATGGTTTGTGTCAGAAGAAAATACAAGGCAACAGTTTCCACGGGTTTTCAGAGAGAATAATTATCCCTCAGCTTTTCTGAGAAAATAAACTCAGAGAACAAGGGCCATTAATAATCACACAGGCTTGAAATCCAGACTTACTCATATTTTGGATGCTTGGAAATCAGAGCACAGTTTAGCCTTCCAATGGAACCCAAAGCTCTGAACTGCCTGATTTGCTTGTTTACCACCAAAACGGGAGAGCTGAACCCAGGTCCTGCAGGTGTGCAGTGTAAAGGTCCACATGTGTGGACTTCTGTTTTGGGAGGAGTCAGGCTATGGAAAAAGGATTGTCTGGGTTTGATTTCCATTCAGCAGTGAGAACTGGGTAAAACTGTGAAGTGGAAATCCTGTGTGAGCTGGACTGAGACTGCATGACAAAGGTCACCGCAGGGTGGTTTTCATTTGTCAACTGCAGCCCTAGAGCTGAGAGGCTCTGCCTTGGCCCTGCCTACCCCCGCCCCCCCGCCACCGCCTTGGGCACTCCTTCAGGCATGACTCCAGACCAGAAAATTCCTGGAAAGGAGGACTTTGTGGGGAAAAGGAAGAAACAATTCGTGCTAAAGCTGAGCTCAGAAAGAAGGAATCTTGGAAAACTCCATTTGGGGGAGGAAAGCAGTGAAGCTGAGCTCTATTTATCAGGCAGACGGAATTCAACTACCAAAGAAATTCAACCAATGGCTAAAACATTCATGTGATTCCTTACATCTTGAACTTTCTATTATCTATCATTTTTATAATGTCAGTTTTCTGGTTACCATGGTTAAGTATCAAACCACTCAGACTCAGTGGCATAGTATAACCATTGTATTGTGCAGGAATCAGCCAGACTCGGCTGAGATGGCTATCTGCTTCCCAGTGCTTGGGTCCTCAGCTGAGGAGATGGAACTGAAGGTGCCTGGGCAGTGGGAACTTAAGACTCTCCCAGGGGCTTATTCACCCCTGTGCCAAGTGCCCAATGGGGCACCTACCCTTGGCCTCTCTGTGTGCCCTGGTGACCCCAGTGGACTTTTCTCGTCGTGACTCAGTGCACACCGTGGCAGCTGGGTCACGTTTTCTCACCCTGCCTGGGAAGTCATGCTGTGTCACTTCTGCTGAGTTCTGCTGGTCACAAGCATGTCACAAGCCCACATACCTCACACAGGCTTCACCCTTTGATGAGAGGAGAACTCAGGCCACGTGGCTAAGGAGCATAGAGGGTGGAAGCTGCTGTTGGGGTTGCTTTTGAAAGTTGCAGGTGGAGACCATCATGACTCTCACCGCAGTGCCTAGTAGTCACTTTTTAGAGTAGACACCTGTGTAGGTTGTCTGTGTGGGCAAATTTGCCTTGGGGTGACACAAGAGAAATCATCCCATCACCTTCCCAGGCCATCAGACCTCCTGTAGAGTAGGAGGAAGAAAGCTAAAGGTTGGCCCAGGCTGTAGAAGTGACTTTGAGAATGAGAACTAGGGAAATGTGAGAAAGCCAGACAGGGCTAAGGCTACCTTGCTGGGACATACCCGTGACAGGGTGGAGGGCCTCCTATGACATTCCGAACCACTCACTTCTGCTCATTCCTAAGATCTGGACACCTGCAACATCTCTCTAGTGGTCCTGACATCCTGAGTAACACACTCAGGGCACCTTGGCAAAACTAAAATCCATCTAACTGAGCTGGGAGAGCTGGTTTGGCAAGAGACCTACTGATGTGATTGGGAGGGCTTTAACATTAAAATGGCAAAACCAATACAATATTGTAAAGTAAAAAATAATAATAAATAAATAAAATTTTTTTCAACTTAAAAAAATTAAATTAAAATTCAGGGAAATGGGGAGATGTGACTCTGACATGTAAAAAGAGACCTTTGAATGGAAAGAGTATGTAATCAGATGAATTTCACAGAGTCTGCGAGGACAATCTATCCTTTTAATGAATGGATAAAACTGAGCTCCACCCAGTTTCCAGCTCCCTCCCTCCTGCTCCATTTCCTATAAACGCTCTCTTTTACTAGAATCTATTTTGTTTTGCAGAAGTAACAGATGCTCAGTTGCTTTTCCTTTATTAAAAAGTATCACACCCTTTTCCATTTCAATTTTGGAGTTTCTCCTGAGAGAGGAAGTTGAATAGCTGCCCAGAAATTGCCGAGTGATGTGATCACCAGAATATTTAACCAGTTGGTGAAGGGTGTGACCTTTAAGTGGCCACTCCTAGGATATCCTATCACTTCGCTGGCCACAGAAAAGGAGAACTGAAGAAGCCAAGATCAGTCATGTTCTCTGGGACCAGGGTCATTGCTGGATAAAGCAGGCATAAGCCATATGTGTGCCTCTCCCCTCTTCCCAAGCTTCACGTGAGACCTCAACACACAGAAACGTGACTGCCAGAAATAGGAAATCACCTTAATTGCCAGCAAATGGAAAGGAGGGCAAAAGCATGAAAAGATCCCTGCCAACCGAGAGGTCATTTTCCAATAGTCTGAACGGCACTTACCTTAAAACCAGGCTAACACAGCAGCACCATCCCCTGGATGCTGCCCAGTCTTCAGGCCCTTTTCCCCACCAGGAGAGCCCTCAGGCATCAGAAGCATGTACCGTGCATTTGTCCCAAGGCTCCGGTGATGTCCTGGATGGAGACCCTCAGTCGCTGCAGGGCTTGAAGCAAGGAGTCTGGGCTGGGCTGCAAGATGGCATTCACAGCCTGAACCAGGGCCTGGAGACAAGATTCAGTCCCTTAGTGCACAAACATTCACTTACGGTCCACTGAGGTGGGGATTCCAGGAAGAGCAGCCCTCTGCCTGCTGGACCGTATGGCAGGGCTCCCCTGGGGAGTGCTCCTCACTGGACTAGCCGTGAGATCCTCCTGATAGGACAGTCTCTCTGGTCACCAGCTGGATGGACCTGGTTAGGTCTTTCTGGATCTTTCCCCTGGTTGCTCCTTCTTGTCCCTCTCAGGGGCCTCCCTCCCTCATTTCTCTCCTTCCTTCTTCTGGAGTTATCACACATGAGCATCCTTCCTACTTCTATGCCTTGAATTGGGACACCTTCACTCCTCAACTCTGTCTTACAGAAAATCAGAATCTGTGGACCCCTCATCTCCAGAGCCCCCTTCATTAGCAGCCTCCACTTTGTCTGAACCCCTTACCAGTATTTTTTGTTTCCATAATAAACACACAGAATAAACACATGGATGAGGAGTAAAGTGACCACACAGTTTCACAGTGAAGGAGGGAGCGGTAATAATGGTAGCCCAATCTGGTCACCCCACTCTAGACATGGAAGGCACCCAAAATATGCTTATCAGGAAAGGTGTTGAAGGACAGAAATCTAACTCTAACATCTCTAGGCAAGACATGGATGCTCTGTGGACACCTGACCTTCCTGGGACCTGCCTGAACCTTAAAGGGATTCAAGTTTACAACCCCAATGGGTTAGGTGACCTCAAGGATGATACATTTTTAGTTTAGCTAGTTTTATTTTAATTTTTTTAACTTTTCCTTTTATATTGAAAGTATAGGTAATTAACAATGTTGTGATAGTTTCAGGTGGACAGCGAATGGATTCAACCACACATACACATGTAGTTAGTTCCCTGTGCTATAGAGTGGGTCTTCGTTGGTTCTCAAGGATGCTTCATTTGAACTCAGAGCCTTTGTATGACATCTCCTCCTGCCAGAGATCAGCCTCTGTCTCTCCATGGGATTAACTTTCAGACCTGTCATTTCCTGTGGGGAGTTTTGCCCAACCTGTCGAGTCTGAATTAGATTTTAGATGTCTTTCCATGAAACTCAGCACTCTTTTTCTCGTTACACCCTATAATCAGCCCACCTTCCCCCACTGGATCCTGAGCCTCAGTTGGAGGCCAGAGCAATGTCTTTCTTATTCCCCCAGATCTCCCATTGCCTAGAACAATGCTTGTTTGTTGATGGGCAAATGGTCAATTCTAAGCTTTATGATAGTTGAGGAAAGGGAGTTAGAACTTCTATCTCTTTGCTTAACTAACCAAAACAGGAGTCTATATTGATTCAGTCACTGCAGGAAAAGGGTCTGGGTGGGAAGGAAAGCTCAGACAGATTTCTCATTTAGGAAAAAAAAAAAAAGTGCTTTGGGTGGAAAGATACCTTAATCCCAGGCACGGCTGCCTTCTCCACCAAAACTGTCACCAGTATAAAACCACGCAGGCTTTCTCCCCCCGGGAATGAGATAATGGTGTCCAAGTTCCTTGGGAGGGAGAGATGACCACGTGGTTAGAGAGGTTTGGGCCCGGTGAGTATGCAGGGCCCAGCAGTGGCCTCGAGTCAGGCAACTGCTAGTCCAAGGTGGAGCCAGCAGTCAACCTTCTCATCTCCGCAAGATGGCTGAGGATAAACATCTCTTCAGCGACATTCAGGAAGGAAAGGGACACCATCTGCTCCAGCCCAAGTTCACCTGAGCTGAACTCCCAAAGTCTGGCACAGCCTTGATGGTCCCAGACCACGACTTCCACCCCAGGAAACCACTAAAGCGCGAGTGGACGAGTAGGGCTGATTCTTCACATGCCCTTCCTGTTAGGAACACAGAGTCATAGAGCTCCAGGGAGCATAAAATGATAGTTGCTGTGTCATGTCTGAATCTTTGGGACTCCATGAACTGTGGCCTGCCAGGCTCCACTGTCCGCGGGATTTCCCAGGCAAGAAGACTGGACTGGGTTGCCGTGCCCTTCTCCAGGGGACCTTCCCAACCCAGGGACTGAAGCTGAGTCTGCCACACTGCAGGCAGATTCTTTACCATCTGAGCCACCTGGAAGGCCCAGGCCGTGGCTAACTCCATGCCCCTTTTCTACAGACAGAAAAATATGGCCCAAAGAAGCAAACTCACTTCCCCAAGTTCATCCAGTTGCTTAGTCACTGGGCCTGCTTGAGAGCCGTTTCATAACTCAGGCTGGGACTCTCTCTAATCAGTCTCTCCCCCCCGCCCCAATTCTGTTTTATCGTAGTGAAAGCTGAAGACTAATAGAGGATCATTCTTAAATGACTTGTTATCACATGGATTCAAACACCCCAGAGCTGGATTCAGGCTATGAAGCATGTAAACTTCATTCCATAAATCACCTTTGCCTCTAACATTTTACAAACAAGAAGAAATGAAAAACACAAAAGAAAACTAAGTCAGGGACTCCAATAGTTTTGGCAGAGTCACAATTCTGTGGACTTCACCTTTCATCTCTCCATCTTCTAAGCTAAAGCTTTTATGCTGAACCCCTTATTGAGCTGAGGTTTGTTGATTAGAGAGGCAGGTCAGCTTAGAGGTTAACTGTGCTCTCTAGTGAAAGAGGAGTGTAAAAATGTCTCAACCAGACTTGTCCCGCAAGCTCCAGTCTCTGTAATATTTCAAAGGGATTCTGTAGCTGTAGCAGCTACAGGTTGTAGCAGCCACAACCTGCCCTTTGTCCTTTCATAGAAGTTATGGTGAGACCAGAGATCTTTTTCAGATTTTGCGTGCATGTGTGCTAAGTCAGTTCAGTTGTGTCCGACTCTGTGCAACCCCCTGGACTGTAGCCTGCTAGTCTCCTCTGTCTGTGGGATTCTCCAGGCAAGAGTAATGGTGGGTTGCCATGCGCTCCTCCAGGGTATCTTCCTGGCCCAGGGATCAAGCCCATGTCTCTTACTTCTCTTGCATTACTGCACTGGAGGCGAGTTCTTTACCATTGGATCATTAGACTTGAAAAAATCACAGAGAATTAGAGAACTGGTGAAGCTTTGGTGTCTGGGGGGTGGTGAGGAGTGGTTTGTTCATTTGCTCTTCTTGCATTGCCTTTTACTTTTTTTTTTTTTTAATATACAAACTGGAAAATGTAGCAAAGAAAATTAATTCCTTAATTTACACATAGCAGAGACAACTATTGTTAACTTTTGGGCTGTTGATTTGAGGCATATGTTCTTCTAGTCTTTTTGTGTGTGTGTGCATTTCTCTAACTTATATATTATACATGCAATATGGGGTGCTTTCTTTTTTGTGTGTTTATTTTAGTGTAAGTTTTTACAGTTAGCGAAAATCCTAAAGTGAGTATGCGATCTCAAAAAGTCAGATACAGCTGAGTGACTGAACTGAACTAAAGTGAGTGAAGGATTTCTGATAGCTTACCTGATTTCCAGGGGTCTAGTCCAATTTCGGTGATGGATAAAAGAAAAAGGAAAGAAAGGAACAAATCAGTTTGCAAACTGGATACGCCTTCCAGGGTCATGTGTACACAAGTTGTGTGCATTTGTGAGCAAATGAACCTGCAGACACACACCCACCGTGCACAGTTCGGATGTCAGGGGCTGTGACTAGACTATGGACCTGAGGGCAGCAGAATGCTGCTACTGCTGCTAAGTTGCTTCAGTCGTGTCCAACTCTGTACAACCCCATAGATGGCAGCCCACCAGGCTCCCCCTTCCCTGGGATTCTCCAGGCAAGAACACTGGAGTGGGTTGCCATTTCCTTCTCCAAGGTATGAAAGTGAAAAGTGTAAGTGAAGTTGCTCAGTCATGTCCAACCCTTAGCGACCCCATGGACTGTAGCCCACCAGGCTCCTCCGCCCATGGGACTTTCCAGGCAAGAGTACTGGAGTGGGGTGCCATTGAATACACCATCCCAAATACACCACTTTGGTGGATTATTTTGAATTAAAGGTACTTGAGAAACAGCAGATACCAAAAGGACACGCTGACCTCTGTGCCCCTGAAAGTAGGAAATAAATCTTCCAGGTGAAGGGTGTCCTCCCTGTACCAAGAGGTAGAGAGATAGTCTTATCACCAGAGACAGGGATTCAGGGCTGTGGAGCTTGTAGAAACAAACTTTGCTGCCTCTCCCCTAATTAGCTACCTCAAGACTAAACCCCAGTGTCTTGTTAAGTTTTTACATATGTACTGCTTCCTTGTCTAGAAGGTATAAAAGCTGCCTGCTTCAGTCACATTTTCAGCTTCATATTTTTATGGAGTTCCAACGAGATGGTGATGGACAGGAAGGCCTGGTGTGCTGTGATTCATGGGATCACAAAGAGTCGGACATGACTGAGCGACTGAACTTAACTGAACTGAACATGTACAAAATTAAATTTGTTTTTCCTCTGTTCATCTGTGCGTACATGAGTGCTAAGTTGCTGCAGGCATGTCTCTCTGTTTGTAACCCTATGGACCATAGCTGACCAGGCTCCTCTGCCCATCGGATTCTCCAGGCAAGAATACTGGAGTGGGTTGCCGTGCCCTCCTCCAGGGGATCTTCCCTACCCAGGGGACTGAATTTGCATCTCTTATATCTACTGCATGGGCAGGCAGGTTCTGTACTGCCAGCACCATCTGGGACGCCCCCTCTGTTCATCTGTCTTATGTCAGTTTGATGATTTGACTAGCCAAGGAGCCTAGATGTGAAGAAGGGCAAAGTTTTCCTCCCTACAGGTCTTGGTGTAACAAAGAGTGAGCCAAATCTCAATATACGTGTCAAACTCAAAACACTGAGCCTGTGGCCATCCAGACAATTTATCTTCTTCCTTTTATATCTTTGTAACAACCTGTCCCAGCGTGTTCAGAGTGGGTTGAGAGGAAACTCCTGCAAACTGTGGATTTTGAACTTGTGTTTAAGTTCACCCCTTCTTTGGACCACAAGTGTGTTAGTCGCTCAGTCGTGTCTGACTCCTTGCGACCACATGGATTGTAGCCCGCCAGCCTCCTCTGTTTATGGAATTTCCTAGGCTAGAATACTGGAGTGGGTGGCCATTTCCTTCTCCAGGGGATCTTCTGGACCCAGGGATCACACCTGGGTCTCCCACATTGCAGGCAGATTCTTTAATATCTGAGCCACAAGGGAAGGCCCCAGGTAATAAATATGAGCATCCCTCATCCAAAAGAGCTGACAAAGTTTGGACTTTTCTTGTAGCAAGAGAAATCACAAACCTCTCCCTTACCTGGTTTTCATTTGTTCAGATCCCAAGCACCCTCTCCGGCTCTTACCCTCCTGGGTTCCTAGTAGCCCAGTTGGCCAGCACCAAGTCCGAGTGAACGAGGATAGGAGGGAGCCCCAGGTTCCTGGAGACCTCGACAAAGGGCAGGGCAAGGTTTCTTGGCAGAATCTTGCGGATATAAATGCAGACAGTTAGCACATTATAGAAAGAATGCAATGGAGGAAGCAATCTGTCTCTTTTCTTTTTATTGGCATATAGTTGTTTTACAATGCTGTGTTAGTTTCTGTATAATTAGCTGCTGTGTTAGTTTCTGTATAATTAGCTCCTGTGTAGTTAGTACAAGAAAGTGAATCAGCTACATGTGTACATATATCCCCTCTTTTTTGGATTTCCTCCCGATTCAGAGCACTGAGTAGAGTTCCCTGTGCTATATAGTAGGTTCTCATTTGTTATCTATTTTATACATGGTGTCAACAGTGTACAAGCTTCTCAGGTGGTACTAACAGTAAAGAGCCTGCCTGCCAATGCAGGAGGCATAAGAGATGTGGCTTCAATCCCCGGGTCAGGAAGATCCCCTGGAGGAGGGCATGGCAACTCACTCCAGTATCCTTGCCCAGAGCATCCCCTAGACAGAGGAACCTGACAAAGCCCCAGTTCATGGGGTCTCAAAGAGTTGGACATGACTGAGCAACTATGTCAATCTGTTTTTAATTCCTAAAAATTGTGTGGTAAAGAAACAACCTGAGAATAAAAATGGAATTATATGAGTGATCCATATAATTAATCCATGTAATTAATATATATATAATTAATTAACATATATCCATATAATTAATATAAATATAACACACACCTCACTCTGATATTTATTCTTTAACAACCTAGTGGATGTATTATTTATGAGTATGGTCTGAAATATATGTGAAAAGTACAAAATTGGAACATGCATGTACATATATAGTATAAAATAATCTCTGAAATTGTACAATGAAGAGCATGAACAAATGTTGAAGCGTAAGTGGGGATTGAGTTGATGAGAAGTCAGAAAATATCCCTCTCTCTCTATATATATATATATCCAGATAGATAATGTAGATATCTGCATACAAGTGTTTTGTGTATAGTCTTAGTTTTAGGAACAAATATGTGTATATGTTTGTATATATATATGTGTGCATGTGTCCTTTTCTCAGGGAGATGGATGGGAAGACTAGAACATTTCATCACACCCAATAGCAACTTCAAGTAAGTCACTTCAGGACAGTCCCCATTCAATCCCTGAGTAATCTGAGGGCCATTCTAAAGAACTCTATTTGTACAAATATCCAGAAAAGTTACCAGGACCCACGGGGATGGGAGTGGAGGGTTCTAACCATCAACAAGGCTAAATAGATCCAAAAGAACATTCTTATGCCTCCTCTCTCAGACTTCCAACTTCCTTTCCCCTTAATGTAAAAATACCTATTCACAGAAAGTGGAGAGGAGCTAAAGAGCCTCTTGATGAGCATGAAAGAGAGCTGGCTTAAAACTCAGCATTCATAAAACTAGGATCATGACATCTGGTCCCATCACTTCATGGCAAATAGATGGGGAAAAAGTGGAAGCAGTGACAGATTTTATTTTCTTGGGCTCCAAAATCACTGTAGTGGCTGCAGCCATAAAATTAAAGACATTTGCTCCTTGGAAGGAAAGCTATGACAAGGCTAGACAGCATATTAAAAATCGGAGACAAATGTCCATATAGTCGAAGTTATGATTTTTCAGTAGTCATATATGGGCGTGAAAGTTGGACCATAAAGAAGGCTGAGCACTGAAGATGCTTTTGAACTGTGGTGCTGGAGAAGACTCTTGAGAGTCCCTTGGACTGCAAGGAGATCCAACCAGTCCATCCTAAAGGAAATCAGTCATGAATATTCAGTGGAAGGACTGATGCTAAAGCTGAAGTTCCAGTCCTTTGGCCACACCTGATGTGAAGGGCTGACTCACTGGAAAAGACTCTGATGCTCGGAAAGATGGAGGGCAGGAGAAGGGAGGGACAGACAGTACAGAAATGAGGTGTCTCCGTAGTAGGAAAGTTAAAGGAGGAAATACAGGGAAAGTAAAGATGTTTTGAGGTTGCGTGTGGGAATGGGTGTAGGGAGCTCAGTGGTGATCTGGAAGATCATAGACACACCAGAAGCTTGTGTCTTCCTCCCTTTTCACCTACTTCATCCCTTCCCCAATTGAGGATGGTGGTCTGGAGAACAGAAAGAGGAGGAAAAATCCATTGGGATGTACCATCCTGTGTGCCTAGACTTCAAACTTTCCAACATCAAACACATGACTCTTTAAAGTTAGACGTCCTGACATTAAAACAGTCTGCAGCAGCTCTCTGCTTACCTCCTGTCTCCTATCTCACTTTGCTTTGCTTTCATCACTGGGAGTCTCCTCTATTTACTTGACAGACAAATGGTATAATAAACCTCGGCAAACCAAGTAAGAACAGGTGGCTCACTCAAGCTTGGAGACGCAAAACAAGGGTAACATCCTGATTTCTGTAAAAGGCCCATTTATTAAAAAGTGAAACCAATAGTAATTTATACTGAGGTAAGTGAAACTCAAAGACTTCATGTTCTGAGGATCAGATAGATACCATAAAAAGTTATGCAAGGAGTCAGAAGAGAATTGCATGAAATTTTAAGAGACAGACCAGCATTTGGTAGGTAACAAGTAACATCAAAAAAGTAAGCATTGTGTTATAAACGGTAATGTGTGTCTCTGGAGAATGGAGGCTGCATTAGTGAAACCAGAAGGTCTGGGTTGTGACCTTGGATTTTCCACAAACTTGCTACCTAGCCTTGGGCCAGAAATTTAACTTCTGTAGTCCTTGGCTGTCTGTAAAATGGGTACAGCATTGCTGTACTTAGTGTATGAGATTGTGAACACTGTGGTTACTTGCTGGGAGCCAGCATGAGGAGTCCTGCCCATGGCAAAGGTTATGAGGTTAAGGGGCTTGACAGGCAAAGGCGAGTCGGGCCTTAAGGGAGCCTTGCTGGATCTGCTTGTGCATCTGCCCCAAAACCAGAGTCTGCCTGCTTTACTGTGTTATGCTTTCCACCTACTCTTCTGACATTAACAGGGGGCTTTTCCCCCACCACCTTTTTCTGGAAAAAGTTAATTTAGAGCTTTTAGATAATAAGTCTCCTGGGCATAATAAGAAGGTTTCAATCCAAAAACACCTCTGATGACTTTCTAGCCTGCCTGCTGGACTCTTACAGCTGCACATGTGATTGTTTGCGGCCTCCCAACTGCGAGAGGCACAGGAAGCTTAAAACATCCTAGGAATGTAGGGGCTTCTGAGGAGTCAAAATCATTTAGAATAGGACTGATTAAGGGTTTCATCTGTTGAGCCAATACTTGCTGCCAAGTTTTCATATCTTTTATTTGTTGATATAGTTGGTATGTAGAAAAAACAGGTAGTAACCCTGGCATTAGCAACATTAGATTTGAGTTAAGTACTTTCTTTGTTATAACCCACTGCACCTTTGTTCTATAGGAATGTAACTTTATTTAGTATTTTGAGGGTGATGCAGATTAATGAAAAAACACATCAGGGGAAAATGAGTTCTCTGGTTGATAGACATTTATCTAGGAAAAGAGCCATAAAAATGTTAACAGGCCCCCTGGCCAGAAGATGATGTAAAACCATCTAAGACCTTTTGTATACAGGAAGGTATGCATAAGAAAAGCCTGGTCTCAGTAATGGTCAGGACTGCTGCCCCTGCATAACTCTGCACATTCCATTATTTCTTTATGTACAACTTGGGGTATATAAGCTGCTTTTGAAAATAAAGTTGTGGGTCTTGCACCGATGCTTGGCTCCACCATGTTGTTCTTTTCTCCCTTTTCTGGCTGAATTCCCATCCGGAGCGTGGAGGCTCACTGTGTCTATTCATTTGCCCTGGCTTCTAAGACCCACGCGTGAGGGAGCCCAAGGTGGGGCACCCTCCGCTATTCAAGTGGGTGCCAGTGGCCTACGTAGACGGTGCAAACCCCTTGTCTGGGAGTTTTATTGGTTCTCCACATAAACCAAGTTATTCAGCCTCTTTTCTCCACTAATTTTCCTACTACACTATTCTTTCCTAATCTCTCTTTATATTTCTGAGTAAATAAGTTTTCCTTGCTGACTCTGTCCCAGCTTCGAATTCCTTGGATCCACCGGGGCTGGACCCCGGCAGTTACTGATGTGTGTAAGAGCACAAAATGCTGTAAAACAGAAGTCATTCAGTGTCTTATAATATCTTATGACTTGCCTTCAAATGCAACAGTTTAAAATTCCTAGAAGAAGGTGAGTATCAGAAAGAAAAACAAAATTAAAAAACAAATGAAAGGGCTCCCAGTTCTAAAGAAAATTAACTTCCTGGCCAGGTGGGGAGAAATGGTCTTTCATTTAAATGGGCATTTTGCACTTCATTTTACTGCTGCTCTTGGGTAATAGCTAAGTCATGTCTGACTCTTTGAGACCCTCATGGGCTGTAGGCCCCCAGCCTCCTCTGTTCATGGGCTTTCTCAGGCAAAAATACTGGAGTGGGTTGCCATTTCCTTCTCCAGGAGATCTTCCCCACCCAGGGATTGAACTCATCTCTCCTGTATTGCAGGCAGATTCTTTACCACTGACCCGCCTGGGAAGACTTTGCGCTTCCTTCATCTTAGACCCAAAGGGAAGAACATGAAAGGACCCATTTTCCAGGAAAACACTGTATACAGTGTTCTCCAGGTACAGGGAATCTGCCAGATGACAAGACAGGAGTCCCTTTGTTCCTACCTCTTTGGGCTGCGTCTCTCCATCCTGCCAGACATACCCCATGGTGATAAAGCTCAGGACTAGGTGTGCCAGGCGCCACTCTCGGTAACCTGTGAGGAACTGGCAGTTCAAGAGCGGCATCTGTTCAGGAGAAATGTCCAGAGGTTACCAGTTGTGGGGGTGCAATGGCCATGGGAGTTCTGTGGCTTGAAGGGTCCTTTGGGTGTAACTGGTGAGTTATCTTTTAGTTAAGGCGATCCTCACACACTGATTTCTGCCCTGATCTTAGGATACTGCAGTAAGAGAGGTCTTTCACATGATATTGTTCATGAAATACCAATACCTACATCCCATGCAAGCCCCCAAATTGTCCCCATGGTAGTGCCTAGACACTGGTCACCATTACTGAAGTGGCAGCTTGATTGGAGTGTTCTATAAAAAGAATACTGTTCTATAAAGAGTTCCAAGACTGACATCATGTATCAAATGGGGAGTCTCCCAGGGCAACTTTTACAATCCTGCCTTATCAAACACCTGCTTAATGGGTACCGTTGAACTCCAATAGCAGCCCAGCTGCTGTGGGTGTGACTCTCTCGGTGTAATTCCTAGGTAAAAAGGTGAACGGAGCCCAACGGAGTTAGGAATCTACCCAACAAATTCCCTACCAGGAGGTGGTTGAGGGGACCCCAAAGGCTGTTCAGTCTTTGTCCGAACCCTCCGGGTAACCCTGGGTGGGTCTTCTCACTTCACCACTTCCTCCTCAAGGTAAGTCATAGGGAAGTGTGAAGGCCATGTTGCTGTTGAAAGCAACACCTTGTACACAAATATTTTATTACCGACAGCCACGCCTATGCAAATAGTACCAGTTTCTCAGTTTAGTTCGGGCCAGTCCTGCCTTTTTTGGTTGACACCAACAGCCTCTGAGCTCCAATTTCCGTGCACATCCCCACTGGGTTTCCTCTGTCCCCCTATTCTGCCCCCACTTCTAGACACAGTCTGATCTAGATCCTTCCAGGTGCCCCTTCCTGGGGTCCCAAGCGCCAGGAGGGCAGCCGTGGATGTGGCATGTATCTCTTTTGAGAGAGGAGTGGGATGGGACCAGGGGCCCTATTGTCCACTGCCTCGCAGAAGCTTCTGCCTCCGCGATAGGACTCCTTCCTCCGCGGTCCGCTAGAGGCAGTCTTTCCCTGTCTTCTGCTTTGTACCAGATTCCACATTTCGCCCTAAAAATCGGCTGAGATGCAATCTTGAAAGTTCTGTGCCTTAGGGGGGTGTGGGCGCGGAAGGGAGGAAAGAAGGGAAAGGCAGGGTTGGGGGGACCACTGAGATATTGCATTTTAACAAGAACCAGTCTGAAAATTACAACCACAGTTATTTACTCAGTACTTATTCTAAGGTAGTTATTAAAGTGTCCAAGCCTTGATGCTAAAAGCTTCTCACTCAGGTTGGTATCCCATCTTCTCCCAGGACCCACAGGCCAGAACTGAGGATCAGCGAGGGTAAGATATTTGCCAAGGTTACAGAGCCAAGAGGGGCTGAGCCAGGGTTCCAGTTCAGTTCTGCGGGCCACCACCCTGTGCTCTGCCAGATGGAAATCCGAAAGCCGTATGTGTCATTTTACATTTTCTATCAGCCACATTTTATAAAAATAGGAAAAAAAAAACACTAAAGTGGAATTAGTTTTAATAACATTTTATCAAGGTTAATATATGCAAAATGTTAACACACGATCAATATTAAAAACATTGAGATATTTTACACTCTCCTTTTAGAGTAAGTCTTCAAAATCCATGGATATCTGACATGTTAATTTGTCCCCGTCATATTTCAAGGGCTCAGTGGCCATGAGTGGTTATTGGCTACCTACCCTGCATCCTCAAGGTAAAAGAATAAAGTCCCAAGATGTTCTGGGGTCACCTTCTATTTTTCCTAGCTCAGGATTTAAAATCAACTCTTTCTCCAAGGAACTGTACTTCCGTTGATTGGAAAAGAGTTCAAATAAATGGGCACTGGGTTGGCTGTTTGCTACTGTGATGTCACTGTTTCTAGGTCCTCACAGTGAGCAAAGTTAGGAAATAGTGCATGTGTTTGGGGGTGATAGTGTGCCCTGTTGGCTCAGGGGTGAAGAATCTGCCTGCAATGCAGGAGACCTGGGTTTCATCCCTGGGTCAGGAAGATCCCCTGGAGAAGGGCATAGGAATCCACTCCAATATTCTTGCCTAGAGAATCCAATGGACAGTGGAGCCTTGAGGGGACAGTGTATGTGGTTGCAAAGAGTCTGACACAACTGGATGAATAAGCAGCAAGTTGTGTGTGTGTGTACACCTGTTATGCTGCTGCTGCTGTTGTTTAGTCCCTAAGCTGTGTCCAACTCTTGTAATCCCATGGACTATAGCCCACCAAGCTCCTTTGTCCATGAGATTTCCCAGGCAAGAATACTGAAGTGGGCTGCCATTTCCTTCTCCAGGGTTTTTCCTTACCTAGGGATAGAACTGGCATCTCCTGCTTGACAGGAAGATTCTTTGCCACTGAGCTACCTGGCAAGACCGTACACCTATTATATACACTGTTTATCCACATAAATTTATTTGTCCATCTATGTATCAGTGTGCATGTGTGTGTATATAAGGGCGTCCCAGGTGGCGCTAGTGGTAAAGAACCCACATGGTGATTGTGGTTTTGTCACTGAGTCGTGTCCGACTCTTGCGACCCCATGGACAGTAGCCTGCCAGGTTCCTCTGTCCGTGGGATTCTCCAGGCAACAATAGGGGAGTGGATTGCCATTTCCTTCTCCAAAGAACCCACATAAATGATGCTAAAATGCTAAACATATCAGATGTCTCCACTCTAACCTGGTGTCACAGGTTGATCTTATTTTCCTCCCTTGCTAATGTATAACTTGCATCTCTGACAGTGAAATATCGTCCACAATTCATTTATTTATTTACTCAGCCTAGTGTCTGTGTACACACACACATACACACACACACAGTGGTTTCAGAATTGTTCAACTGTACTGCTTTGCAAAACAAATTCACCAGCTTGAGCACAGTGATTACAAATGGTTCTTTTTTAATCCAGCACCAGTCACAGCATCACTTTCCTGAGTAACTTAGGTCACCTCCTCTTCCCTACCCTCTTCCCTAAAATGATGTCATGCATCTGTAAGACAGCTAGATTCACCTGGGTGTTATTGTCTGCATTCCATTACAGCATCTCCCAACATTCTGGTTAATATTTAAAAATTTGCAGACACTTCACTATGTGATGTACAATTCTATGGGTTTCACAAACGCATAGAAGCACGTATCCACCTCCAGAATACAATAGGTTAACAGTTATGTTATCCTAAAATCCCCCTTTAGTAATCATTTCTCCTCAGCCCCTCATCACCATTGACTTCTGTTCTGTCCTTATAGTGTTCACCATCTCTGCAAAGTCACATGAATGGAATCGGGATATGTAACCTTTTGGCTCTGACATGTTTCATTTAGCAAAATGTACATAAAGTTTATCCATATTGTTGAATAAACCAATAGCTTATTCCTTTTTGCCACTGAATAGCATTCCATCATATGAAGACAACTCAGTGTCTTCCAGATTGCTGTAACAAAGTACCACAGGCTAGACGGCTTATGAACAATGGAAATTTAATTATTTTGATTCTGGAAGCTGGCAGTCCAAGATCAGGGTGCCAGCATGATTGGGTTCTATTGAGAACCGTCTTGCTATCTTCTTGCTGTATCTTCCCATGACAGCAACAGAGTGTCATAGAGCCCTGGGGTCACTTTGATAAGGACACTCATCCCATTTATGACCATCCCCTTCTTCTCTCATGATCTGATCACCTTGGGTGTTGGTCGATTTGATGCATCAGTTTGACTAGGTTAAGAGAAGCCCAGATGGCTGGTAAACATTTTGGGGTGTGTCTCTAAGAGGTTCTGGAAGAGGTGTGGAGACTGAGTAAGGAACCTCACCTCACCAGCTCCGGTGGAATCACTGCTCCGTTTAGGGCCTGAATAGAACAAAATAGTGGAGGAAGGGTGACATTGCTGTGTTTAAGCTGGGGCAGCCACTTCCCTGACCCCTAGCATTAGCACTGCTAGTTCTTACATCTTCAGACTCAGACTGGGACTTACACCACTGGCTCATGGGTTCTCAGCTTTCCTGGGCCTCCTCCAACTTGCAGGTGGCAGACTGTGGGACTTCTCAGCCTAGGTAATCATGTGAGTCAATCCCTCCTAATAAGTCTCTTTCTGTATAGATAGGGAAAAAAAAAAAAAGAGTCTGTTTCTCAGGAGATCTCTGACTACTCACCTCCAAAGGCTCTGCCTCCTAACACCATCACATTGGGGATTAGGATTTCAATGTATGAATTTGGGAACCACACAAATGTTCAGGCCTTTGTACTCAGTTTGAAATTCCCCTGTTGAGGGACATCTTGGTGGTTTCTGGTTTAGATAATCACACATCAGCTTTTGCATGAACACAAAATTTCGGTTTACTTGGGTAAATATTTAGTAATGTGATTGCTGGGTCATATGGTAATTCTTTATTTGAATCTGCCACCTGGATGGAAGGGGAGTTTGAGAATGGACACATGTATGTGTACGGTTAAGTCTCTTCCCTGTTCACTGGAAACTATTATAATATTGTTAATTGGCTATGAGCGAAAGTGAAAGTGTTAGTAGCTCAGTTGTGTCCGACTCTTTGAGACTCCTTGGACTGTAGCCTGCCAGGCTCCTCTGTCCATATAATTCTCTAGGCAAGAATACTGGGAGTGGGGTAGCTATTCCCTTCTCCAGGGGCTCTTCCTAACCCAGGGATAAAACCTGGGTCTCCCCCATTGCAGGCAGAGGTCTTTCTGAGCCATAAGAGCTATACCTTAACACAAAATTGTAAGTTTTTTTTTTTTTAAGAACCTGCCAGGGTAGCTGTGATATTTTGCAGACCATCTTCCAGGGTAGCTGTGATATTTTGCACTCCCATCAGCAATGTGAATGAGAGTCTCTTTGCATATATCATCACCAGTGTTTGCTATTGCCAGATTTTAAAAAATGTTAGCTGTTCAAATAGGTGTTAAATGACCTTTTAGTACTTATTATCATAGATAAATAGTCCTATATTTCTCTGTAAGTCCCCTAGTTTCCTTGTTATTCCTTTCTGATTAAGGCTTATCAACGATTTCTGAAGAATCTGCTAACACTGGCTGAATAACTGAGAAAGTCTCTTGGCTCAACTCTTTTATAGGACTCCAACAATAAATCAGTGTGACTTCACCCAGAGGGAGGGGAACCCTGACTGTGGGCCTTGGTGTGAGGACACTGAGAATTCCATTCCTATCCTGACCCAGCTACATCTTATCCATCAATTTCCTGACAATTCTCAACCAGATTGCCTTCTTTATTTAAAAAACAAATATTTGTTGAGTGCTTAATATAATATAGTCCAGGAATTGTTCTGTGTAGGCTTTGGAAATTTTAGGGAAACACACATCATACCAGAAGCAAGTGTTATTCCACTCAACACCAAGAGTGAGATTGTTTTAGTTCTGTGGATGAAGTCACCATAGTGAGGGGTCAGCTGACCCATGTCTACAATGTCGAGAAAGAAAAGAGGAAAATAGGGTAGGGAGAAAGGGTCAAGGAGAAGAACACAAGATGTTGTACCTCGTTTACTTGAGCTCGAAGCTGGTGGCTCTCAATCAGCTGGGGAAGTCTGTTGGCGATTTCCATCCAAGGACTATAGTGACCAGGGAGTTCTCTCTGCATTCAGAAAATTCAAATGTCTCAGTATTTCAGACCTCTCTGTGAAGCAGCCTCATTGCTACTTTCAGATTTCAGTCTTAAGGCAGAATTCAGATCAACGCTATTCAACAAACACTGAGAATTCACTGAACCCGACGTGAGGCACTACAGATACACAAGTGACTAAAATGCAGTGCTTGCGGTTAGGAGCATGTGACTACTAAGGGATAAGTAAAGTGTCATCAGACGTCACCCATGCAGTATAATATGTTTGATTATGGCTGTGTGTAAGCTTAAGAAAGGGCTCCCCCGGGGGCTCAGTGGTAAAGATCTGCCTACAGTCCAGGAGCTGCAGGAGACGTGGGTTTTATCCCTGGGTCAGGAAGAGCCCTTGGAGAAAAGCACGGCAACCCACTCCAGTATTCTTGTCTGGAGGATTCCCATGGACAGAGGAGCCTGGGGGGTTACGGTCCATGTGGTCACAAAGAGCTCGACACTACTCAAGTGACTTAGCATGGCACAGTACACTTAAGAACTAGGAGAGGAGGGGGTGGTTAATTCTGCCGGTTCTTCTAGAGGATTAAAGGGAAATGGTCAGAGAAACACGACAGGTGGCGTCAGTATTAGGGTCTGAAAGTGGCTTTTCTAGTTGGCAGTTTGAAGATGAGAAGGCATGTTTTGAAACAGAGCAGATGATGGATAAATCATCTGTTCTTGGGATTACAGATCATTCAGTATTACCCAAATCTAAAGTTTAAGGGAAATGGCAAAGTAATGACAAATGACTCATAAGAAATGGAAGTCACTCATACATTAGTGAGGTGGATGAACCTAGAGCCTGTTATACAGAATGAAGTAAGTCAGAAAGAGAAAAAGCTATCATATATTAACTCATATATAAGAAATCTAAAAAGGTGGTACTGATGAACCTATTTGCAGGACAGGAATAGAGACACAGAGAATGGACTTGTAGACACAGAAGGGGAAGGAGAGGGTGGGACGAAGTGAGGGAGTAGCATTGATATTTATACATTACTCTGCATAAAATAGAAAGCTAGTGGGAAGCTTCTATATAACACAGGGAGCCCAGCCCGGCACTTTGTGATGACCTAGGGGGTGGGATAGGGAGAGGTGGAAGGGAGGTTCAAGAGAGAGGGGATATATATATGCTTATGGCTGATTCACATTGTTGTATGGCTGAAACCAACACAATATTGTGAAGCAATTATCCTCTGATTTAAAAGAAATTGGGGGGAAAAAAAGGTAGAGGCAGTGAGGATGATTTCCATGTTTATGGATCAGGTGACTGGATGAATTGGTGAGAACACTATGAATTGAAATAGAAATACAGGTGGAGTCACAGACAGGGCATATAATACTGAATTTATTTATATTTATTTATTTTATAATTTTTAAATATAAATTTATTTATTTTAATTGGAGGTTAATTACTTTACAATATTGCATTGGTTTTGCAATACATCAACATGAATCCACCACAGGTATACACATGTTCCCCATCCTGAACCCCCCTCCCTCCTCCCTCCCCGTACCATCTCTCTGGGTCCTCTCCAACAAATAAATCCAACAATTCAGACTATAGAGACATACACAGAGGCTCAATGAGCCAGAAAAGAACCACTCTATGAAGTCAAGACATTAGAGGGTTTCTTGGAGAGCCAGACATCTTTTAAGACTTCTTAAGTGAACAATGCAAAGAAGTAGAAGAAAACGATAGAATGGGAAAGATTAGAGATATCACCAAGAAAATTAGAAATACCAAGGGCACATTTCATGCAAAGGTGGGCACAATAAAGGACAGAAACAGTATGGATGTAACAGAAACAGAGAATATTTTTTAATTTTTATTTTAACTTTAGTTTACTTTACAATACTGTATTGGTTTTGCCAAACATTGACATGCATTCACCACAAGTGTACATGCGTTCCCAAACATGAATCCCCTCCCACCTCCCACCCCATACCATCTCTCTGGGTCCTCTCCATGCACCAGCCCCAAGCATCCTGCATCCTGCATCGGATATCGACTGGCGATTCGTTTCTTACTTGATAGTATACATGTTTCAATGCCATTCTCCCATCTCATCCCACCCTCTCCCTCTCTCTCTCCCCCAGAGTCCAAAAGTTCACTCTATAGATCTGAGTCTCTTTTGTTGTCTCACATACATTGGTGACAAATTGATTCATCCACCCAGGGGAACTACATCTTTTGTTCTGGTCTCATCCTCTATCAAAATTGTTTTCTAGGCTCGGAGCAGAGAGTTCACATTAATTCACATCTGTAAACTAAATGTTCTGAAACATTAAAAGTAGTGCAAAAATATGCAGTGGGCCGAAATGATAAAAAAAAATTTCAGCAAAAAAAATTGAAAAAATAGTGAATCAGCTCCGGGAGGTACATTAATCTGACACTAGAGAGAGTGAATGCCCAGAGGTTAGAATGAAGACTGGGGAAACATCCTAAGCAAATGTCCTCAAAATTAGCTCATGATTACAAGTTAATTTTAGGAACAAGAGAAGCAATTTTTGTGGGAATGACTTGGTTTGAATTAAACCATCAGAAGTTTCACATATTGGCTGTATTTATAGAGGGAAAATTAAAATTAACCAAAATGTCTAATGCCATTAAATTGCAATGTTTTATCATGAAAATAGGATTTAATGAAACAATTAAAATTATGTTGTTAAGACTGATTAATTTTGGGCAGTTTTATTTTATAGTATTGAGCTAAAAACACACAATGCAGGTTTGGATATGCAATAGAATTACAACTTTGCAGCTTTGCAAACATATAGACATACATATATATACAGACAAATACGTAGCCAAACATACACACCCTTAGATAAATTATCCCCAGATACGTAAGGTATATTGATTTTATGGTAGAGTTATGAATAATCAATTTCATACTTTTAAGAATCTTCAAATATGAACTTGATATGAATTTATTAAGTTGGTAACAAAATAGTCACATTTAGATTTTTTTCATAAAAATTCTCGTCACTACTGATGTGCCACTGAATTTTAGTAGTCTCCTAATTTCTAAAGATTAATAATGAAATAAATATTCAATAAAAAGAGTTTGAAGTAAGATTTCAAGCAGAGGATGGTAAATTTATAGTACCTATTAACCTGATATATTTAATTGAAAGAAATTTTTTATCAATAATGGGGTCTTAAGTTGTGATTAAAAGCAGTTGGGAGATAATTATGGTAATTATAGGCTTCAAAATCAAACTAGGACATAATTTCATAAATTAGGACATAATTGTGGTATGAAATATGATAAAATATTCCTTCTCAAATTGGTCATGATTTAGAAAATCTATATTATATAGTAGTAACTTATCCTGTTGTCAACAGGACCTGGAGCTGGGCCTGGCTTAGTCTTTAGTTTCAGACAGAAATTACAGAGTGTCAGCATTATGAGGGGTTTTCTTAATTTGATCCTCCTCATATGCCCATGACATGTTATCCTCACACAAGTAAAGTAGGTAAAAAGAGAGCAAATATGACTTGCTAGTTTTAAAACTAGTAAGAGATTTATCTAGACTTCAAATTCAAATCAAAGTGACTATTATAGCATTGTCGGTGCTGTTAACCAGAATTTGTAATGTTAATCATCTACTATTTCCCAACTAAAGGAATGTATAAAATTGCCTTTAAGGAATAATTTTCATAAATCCCAGAGAATAATTTCCCAAAGATTGAAAGACTTGAGTTGGAAAAAAGAAGGAAACTAAAAATGGAAAATGTTTTTTTCATTGCAAATTATCTCTGTGATATAAAACATTTCTTTCTATATCCAGTCAGAGATCAGAAACACAATAGTAAACATCTCAGCATTTATGCATCCATAGGAGCACGTCTTTACTCCTCTTCCATCTCCCCACTCCACAGCCCACAGTTTCAGAAACATGATTCTAGATTATCCTTTTAGATTTATACAGGTCAATATTGGGAAAAAAAAAAAACAATTAAAAAATGAGCAGAAGACCTAAACAGATATTTCTCCAAAGAAGACATACAGTTGGCCAACAAAAACATGAAAAGATGTACATTGCTCATTATGAGAAATGCAAATGACAACTACAGTGATGTATCACCTCACACTGGTCAGAATGGCCATCATCAAAAAATCTGTAAAGAATAAATGCTGGAGAGCATGTGGAGAAAAGGGAACCCTCTTGCACTGTTGATGGGAATGTAAATTGATACTGCCAATATGCAGAACAGTATGGAGGCTCCTTAAAAAACTAGGAATAAAACAACTGTATGATCCAGCAATCCTATTACTCAACATATACCCTGAGAAAATCATAATTCAAAAAGACATATGTACCCCAATGTTCACTGCAGCACTATTTACAATAGCCAGGACATGGAACCAGCCTAGGTCTCCCATTGACAGATGAATGGATAAAGAAGTTGTGGTACATATATACGACGGAATATTAGTCAGTCATAAAAAGAAACAAATATGAATCAGTTGAACAGACATGCAAAAATATAGAATCTATTACACAGAGTGAAGTAAGTCAGGAAAACAAATATAGTATATTAATACGTATGTATGGAACCTAGAAAAATGGTACTGATGAGCTTATTTGAGGGGAAGGAACAGAGATACAGATGCAGAGAATGGACTTATGGACACAGAAGGGGAAAGAGAGGATGGGACAAATTGAGAAAGTAGGACTAGTAAAATCGATAGCTAGCGGAGACTGCTGTATAGCACAGGGCGCCCGGCCCCGTGTTCTATGATGACCTAGAGGGGTGAGATGGGGGCCTGTGAGGGCAGCTCTAAAGGAGTGGGATATATATGTATATACATACATATATATATATACACACACACATACATATATATGTGCATATATATGGATAATTTGCATTTTTGTACTGCAGAAACTAACACAACATTGCAATGCAATTATATTCCAATACAATATTTATACAGGACAGTTCAGTTCAGTTCAGTTGCTCAGTTGTGTCCAACTCTTTGCGACCCCATGAACTGCAGCAGGCCAGGCTTCCCTGTCCATCACCAATTCCCAGAATTTACCCAAACTCATGTCCATTGAGTTCGTGATGCTATCCAACCATCTCATCCTCTGTTGTCCCCTTCTCCTCCTGCCTTCAATCTTTCCCAACATCAGGGTCTTTTCAAATGAGTCAGCTCTTCACATCAGATGGCCAGAGTACTGGAGTTTCAGCTTCAACATCAGTCCTTCCAATGAACAACCGGGACTGATTTCCTTTAGGATGGACTGGTTGGATCTCCCTGCAGTCCAAGGGTCTCTCAAAAGTCTCTTCCAACACCACAGTTCAAAAGCATCAATTCTTTTGCACTCAGCTTTCTTCACAGTCCAACTCTCACATCCATACATGACTACTGGAAAAACCATAGCCTTGACAGACCTTTATTGACAAAGTAATGTCTCTGCTTTTTAATACACTGTCTAGGTTGG
>SJYR01004062.1:91401-133007 GCA_006410655.1 Kobus ellipsiprymnus | reverse complement strand
ACATGACTGACAAGAGATTTTTGTGGCTTTCCTATGGGACTAAAACAGACACATTTTCCTCACTGAAATGTTAGACCCTACAGATGTTTGAGAGTTTATACAAACAGTAGGGTAGAGTATATTAAACCAAGTCAGCCCTTTCCCGCAGAGCCAGAATGATTGCTTATTCATTAGTTTGACTGTGCTTTCTTTTCTTCTTTTTATTGATAAAAACCAGAACCATTTCTTGTATTTATTAGCTTTACCTAAAAATGCTATTAAAATCATTGGAACATAATGATATTTACTACCTGTGGTACATAATTATTTTCACCAGCTCTAAGTATCTATGGTAAACAACCAAGCTTGCTGGAAGGGCTTCTTTGGTCTGATTGACATAATGGAATAGCCACCCCATCACTTCCCTAAAAGCAAACAAAGCCCTTAGCAAAACCAGGCTGATATCTCTCAATCTGTGACCTGTTGTGACACCACGGCTATTTGGTGATGGGTGAGGGATTCTCTTCTGATGCTGAGTTAACCTGAGACAGATTCTGGTGTCAACACTCCTCCCCTATCTCTTCCCAGAAAGGGAGGTGTTTAGGAGAGAAAATGAAAACTGAAACAAAGACGTGCAATCTTTAGAACTCTGGAAAATGACTGTGAGAACAGATCCAGTTTGCCAGCAAATTTCTATCTGAGTTCCAGAATGGAAATTTCTTCTAAGGAGTATGCATCAACCAGACCACAGGGCAGATGGGGTCTTGTATTGTCTCAGAAAGTCACACGCACTTGATATTGTTATTGTTTCCCATCTGGTTTTCTTATTTATAAGAAAGGAAACGGCAAAGAAGGGAACACAATCATGGTGGCCCCACCCAATGTTCACGCATAAAATGTTATCAAAAAACCCAAAAAAGCTTTTTGGCCAACCCAATAATTTTAATATTATTTTTTTCAGTTCAGTGTATATATTTAATCCTAATAAGAGTGTGTTGGCCCGTAGACTGGCTCTTTCTTGTGAACTAGAGATGATCTGAATGTGCCTGAATCAAGTTATATACACAGAATGAAATTTTGAATAAGCTCTGGACTGAGGGTCAGGCAAATTGCCTTTTAGCAGTCCATTGGATTTTGAAAGTGCTTCCATGCTCCATAGCAGTCCAGTGGGGTTGGGGCTAGATCTCTTCCAGTGCCTGTGAAAACTGAGGGTCAGGTAATGCTGATGATTCATTCTAGGTCACAAGAGTTAGTGAGTAAAACTTTGGATGACTCAAGTATTCTGGTTTGTTCAGGACTTTCCTGGCTTAGCATAGAAAATCCTGCTTCTTGGAATCCCCTTTGGCCTCTAGCAAATGGACATTCTTGGTCACCCTAGTGGCAGGGTCAGAGAACACAGTCCAGTGTTCTGGGTCACAACTGTCATCTGTTATAACACCCTGGAGTCATTATTGTTAATGCTCAAATTTCTTGCAGATCTGTGACTTGATTTCAAAACTAACAGCTCTACAGAGTAGCACTGGGGATCAGCAAATAGATCCTATCTTCATCTGTATTCCTCTATCACACTCAGAAGTAGGAATTCCATAAAAGTTCATTAAATTCTAGGTCAATCATTAATCATGATTAAATCACCAATTAGGTCCGTAGGAGGAAAAATTGCATCTAATAAATGATTGCAGTGATTGTAACATTGGATCTCTAGATTTGTAGCTGAGTCATCTTGGCCCTTATTTATAACATAGTAGAAAAAAAGAAATCAAGAGTCCTGAGTACTTCTGCTTTTTCCAGTAATATGACTTTGGGTAAGCCACTTCTGGTCTCTTGCAGTTTTAACATTTTCGATCTCAACCGCATTCAAAGATTTAAACAGTATTGAAAAGGAACTGCATTAAGAAAAATTAAGAAAGAGTTGCAGTTTGTTCTCAAAGGTGTTTTCGTCTTCACAGCCATATCTGTGAATATCTAATCCCTCCTACTATCCTCAAGCACACCTGAGGTCCATTGTGTTCTTTTTTCTCTGCCACTAGTCAGGCAAGATCAGAGAAGGCAATGGCACCCCACTCCAGTCCTCTTGCCTGGAAAATCCCATAGATGGAGGAGCCTGGTGGGCTGCAGTCCATGGGGTCTCAAAGAGTCGGACATGACTGAGCGACTTCCCTTTCACTTTTCACTTTCATGCATTGGAGAAGGAAATGGCAACCTACTCCAGTGTTCTTGCCTGGAGAATCCCAGGGACAGGGGAGCCTGGTGGGCTGCCGCCTATGGGGTCGCACAGAGTCGGACACGACTGAAGTGACTTAGCAGCAGCAGCCAGGCAAGACAAACCGAATTTCTTGCCTTAGTGCTTAGTCACTCGATCAAGTCTGACTCTATATGACCCCATGAACTAGGGCAGCGCATCAGGCTCCTCTGTCCATGGGACTCTCCAGGCAAGGATACTGGAGGGATAGCCATTCCCTTCTCCAGGGCATCTTCCAGACCCAGGGATCATATAATTGATCTTTATCTAATTCTCTCTCTCTTTTTGATAACTGCACATTTGCTCACAAATCACTGGAATGACTGGAAATCATTTAAAAAACAAACAAAAACCTGACATTAAAACATTTCACTCGCTCTCTCCCTGCTGTAGCTGTCACTTGCCTTTGCTGGTAATCACCCTGTGCCTTATTTGTATTGTTGGTAAAGAATCCGCCTGCAATGCAGGAGACCCTGGTTCAATCCCTGAGTCAGGAAGACCCACTGAAGAAGGGATAGGCTCCCCACTCCACTATTGTTGGGCCTCCCTGGTAGCTCAGGTGGTAAAGAATCCACCTGCAATGCGGGAGACCTGGGTTTGATCCCTGGGTTGGGAAGATCCCTTAGAGAAGGGAGAGCCTACCAACTTCAGTATTCTGGCCTAGAGAATTCCATGGACTGTATAGTCCATGGGGTCGCAGAGTTGGACATGACTGAGCAACTTACATATTTGTATTATCCATCCCACATCACAGACTTGGCATTTATGTTGCATCTCTCTTAATGACTACATCATTAAACAAACAAACACACAAATCAGCATCTCAAGAAAACTATACTGATTTGCTCTAAGACCCTAGCCTTACCAGAGGATTTGGGAGGAGAAAGCCATAATCTTCAGAAATGTGGAATCTTTCTAAAGTCAAGAATGGTGCTGTCTTCAACTTCTGACTTTGAGGCTCCATAATGTTGTTTGAAGTATGTGTGCCGAGACTGCTACTGAAGAGACAACTGCTCCAAATATGTCAGAGACACAGGGAGCTTCAGAATAGTGTTTCTTCCTCACAGTTAGCTGTCTGGTTGTCTCAGGAACAGGGGAGAACCTTGCTCTGAGGTTAAATTACACATTACCATGGACTTTCTCTGACACAAAGCTGAGTAAACAGCTAAAGACTGCTGGTTAAAACAAATAGGCAATCAAAACCACGTCACACACACACAAAAATTCTTACATGTGAATACAAGAAGACTGATTTTAAACCCAGAGACAAATCTGCTCTTCTTTAGAAAAAGGGAAATAAACAAGAGTTTTTGTTGATCCCAAACACTCTGACAGAACCTATTTCCATGATGAACTTTGACAACTGAGTCTTGGGTGTAAACTATTAAAACCAGAAGTCAGTTACTTTCCGACAGACATGTCAGTGATTGCCATGAGTAGAGGGGGACAAGGACTCTGTGGGCATATCAGAACCTCTGAAGAGTTCTGTCTGTAGTTTGAACAGCATATTCCAAGATTATAATTACTTTGAATGACATTAAGAAATACTGTTTAATTTTTTTAAAAAAACTTCAATGACACTGAGAGAATATATGTTTCATGAAGTTTGATAAACAAGGTAGCAGATATTAACAAATTCAAGAAAAACCTAATGTATCATCTGTTTAACCCTCTATGTTTATTAAACATATTTTGAAAATTGACCTCTAAAATGGGTGACTTTACCTAGGAACCAGGTACTGCCAGATCTACTTTACAGATTAGTAAACTGAAGTACCTACATGTAAATAACCCTGTCCATTGCCTCCCCACTAATTATGGACTAAAGCTGAGGTATCTTTGTCTCCAAGCTATTTCTCTGTTCACTTGATCAAGCTGCAAGGCTGTCTGTTAAAGGTGCCATGATGGTTTGAATACACTGAAACATGGAGCCCAGTGATAAGTTCCAGATGATAGATTTGCACTGTGAAAATTCCAAAGATTCTACCTTTTGGTCCAGTTGGACCCTGAACTTAGATTGCCAGGTTGTCAGCAAACTTATTTGGAGGCTGACTTGTCCTTACACATCTTCTCCTCCCTCCATTTCTCTATGATAAGTCCAAAAGCTGAGAGTAGGAAGTGCTCTGATAATTCATGTAACAATTCCCAGAAGATCCCACATGCCTCAGAGTGGTTAAGCCCGTGAACCACAACTACTGAGCCTGAGTGCTGCAGTTACTGAAGCCCGCATACCTTACAGCCTGTGCTCTGCAAGAGAAGCGTCTGCAATGAAAAGCCTGCGCACCACAGCAAAGAGTAGCTCCTGCTGGCAGCAATTAGAGAAGGCCCACAAGCAGCAATGAAGACCCAGAACAGCTAAAAAAAAAAAATTAGATGAATAAGTAAATTAAGTAATTTTTCAAAACTATCCAACTTCCCTGGTGGCTCAGACGGTAAAAGCATCTGCCCACAATGCAGAAGACCCAGGTTCCATCCCTAGGTCAGGAAGAAACCCTGGAGAAGGGAATGGCAACCCACTCCAGTACTCTTGCCTGGAAAATCCCATGGACAGAGGAGCCTGGTAGGCTATGGGGTTGCAAAGAGTTGGATACCACTGAGCGACTTTCCTTTCCTTTAAAACTATCTACTTCCTCTTAGACCAATATCCATCCAGTTTTGAAGGTCAATTTCTTATGCTTCTTAAATGCAATTTATCAAATTGTATATGCTGAATCATCTTCTTGTTCTTTCACTCAATCTCAGATATGCTGCTAAGTCGCTTCAGTCGTGTCTGACTGTGCGACCCCATAGACGGCAGCCCATCCGGCTCTGCCGTCCCTGGGATTGTCCAGGCAAGAACACTGGAGTGGGTTGCCATTTCCTTCTCCACTAGATATTTATTAATTAGAAAGTGAAAATAGGAACTCTACAGTGAAAAACCCTACAAACACCACCTAAACCAAATGATCAAGGTTAACACCATTAGGAAAAAAAAAGAAGGAGCAGGTTTTTGTTTGTTTGTTTGTTTTTTATGCTGGTCTAGCTATTTTTCATCCATTCTCTCTATTCTCATAAGAATTTTTTGTAACATTATTAAAGTTTGGCATCAAAATACTCGAAGTGAAAAGAACGTTATAGAATACATAATCTAATTCAAACTCTCAGGAAACATAAGAAAATCCTGAGGTTGGTGGGAGGGAAGTGACTTAGCAAATGTCATTCTGATGGGGTTGCCACCAGAACTGGTCTAGACTTTGGACTTGCTGCCTCTCAGCCCAGAATTTTCCACTCTGCCCAATTGCTAGGCCTCCCTGAATGGAAATTTCTATCTCATCTGCTATTAGCTTATGTGGCTATTTTAACAAGTGGCTTAAAATTCCAAGCTTCTGTTTCTACATCTGCAGGAAATAGTAATGTTTATCTCAGTGGATAAATGAGGAACAATTAACTGAAGCCCTTATCAGATGGGTAACAGTAAATGCTATTTTCCTCATGTTCTCCCCCCTTTCTAGAAATCCATTTTTAATAGGATATTTTTTCTAGCTTTCTTCCCTCTCTTCCTGACTGGATCTTTTGTTTTTTAGTCGCTGACTTCTTTTCCTACTTCAGGTCAAAGTGTATAGATATTTGCAGTATTACTGTAACCACTTCCCCACCACAGTGTTACGTATTTCCACCTGATCTTAACCATCAGTTCTGTGGGCATGTACTCCAGTCTGCATGTTCAATCTTGACCTTTCTTACTTCCAAGGTCTAGGCCCATGGAACCTGCGTGTCACTGAACATCTCAGGTTCTGCTGCAAAATCATTAAGAACTCCTAATTGTAAGTCAAAGTTCAAATGTCCTTGGCCTGGTGTTCAAGGATGTCCTTCAGCTGACCTCTAAATACTCTCTAGCTGTGCAAAATTCTACTATCACCTTGAACCTTTTTTACATCATGTTTCAACCATCATGTCAAACCTAGTTGGACAGCTGCTAACATCCAAACACTGTATTTATCTAATCTTTTCTATCAGATTGTAAGTTCCTTGACCAAGTCTTATTTAACCCAACTTTGTATTTGCCTTTAGCAGGAAGCCCAGTGTCTAGAGTTCAATAAATGTTTATGAAATGAATTATCTCTCCTGGCATCTCATTTTTTGAATTTGGTGTCTTGATGCCAGGTAGAAGTTTGTGCTGTTCTGTAACTCCATTTTAGTCCCAGACCAGAGGTGTACTCTGAAGTAGGGAACACAGTGACCTCATGAAGATTTGTTTGATATATTTCTTATTTACCAAGATGAAACTGTGTTCAAGATATTCCTTTCCTAAGAGTAAGCCTTGCCATTTCAGAGTCCTGGGTTTTATAATCAGCTTTTGGGTGAATTATTATAATTTCAGTATACAACAAAGTTTTCCCTTTTCTTAAACTGGGTATTAGGGTCTTTCGGAAATGCACCAAGAAATATTCTGAAAAAGAAGAAAAGCATTCACAATGGAAGTATTTAGGATTTACATGTTTTCTGGTACAATTTCAGTTATACTTAGTTTTAGTTTCAAGTTGATTAAATCCAAAACCTGAGTTATTGAACTCCATCAGCCCAAACAGCAGTACACTGAGGTCATTCTGTACAGTCCATTAATTACTCCTTTGTTCATAAATTCAATGGAACTTCTTAGTCCTTTCTGATTAACAGTTCAAGCATCTGGCAATTTGCTTTACTAATTTTTTAAAACTCTCTTCTCCTTTTGACCTTTCCTATGAAATGCTTGCTCCTTGGGAAAAAAAGCTATGACCAACCTAGATAGCATATTAAAAAGCAGAGGCATTACTTTACTAACAAAGGTCCATCTAGTCAGTTATGGTTTGTCCAGCAGTCATGTATTGATGTGAGAGTTGGACTATAAAGAAAGCTGAGCACTGAAGAATTAATGCTTTTGAATTGTGGTGTTAGAGAAGACTCTTGAGAGTCCCTTGGACTGCAAGGAGATCCAACCAGTCTATCCTAAATGAAATCAGTCCTGAATATTCATTGGAAGGACTGATGGTGAAGCTGAAACTCCAATACTTTGGCCACCTGATGCGAAGAACTGATTTATTGGAAAAAACCTTGATGCTGGGAAAGATTGAAAACAGGAGAAGGGGATGAAAGAGAATGAGATTGTTGGATGGCATCACCGACTCAATGGACATGAGTTTGAGTAGGCTCCAGAAGTTGGTGATGGACAAGGTAACCTTGCATGCTGTCATCCATGGGGGTCACAAAGAGTCAGACACGACTGAGCGACTGAACTGAACTGAATGAAACGTATCCCTTCTGGTTAGACTGTATTTAAAACTGTATTAAAAGAAAAAACTGACAGTTAACACTCACTGATCGCTTTTGTCTGTTCCAAGTCCTAAGGTAAGTGTCTTCCATAGAGTATCTGATTTAACCTTCCCAAACAGCCCTGTAAGTGAGTCACTATTATTCCCATCATTCAGTTGAGGAAACTGCAGCATGGGGAAGTTAAGTAAGAGCCTAAGGTCATACTTCTTTGTAAGTGTTCGTGTCAGGGCTGGAGCCATCTGGAACCAAAATCGTTGCCTTTAACCATGAAGGCATGGCTTCCCTTTCTAGGTTTTTCTCTCTTGTTGTTCTAGTTACAGCTTGCCACTGGTGATCTCCCTAGCTCAGGTCCTGATTTCCCTCTCCTTGGGTGGTCATCTCTCTTCAGACTTCAACCATCATCTCCAGCTGAGGACTCCCAGCATTTCATTTCTAGTTGGATCTCTCCTGTCATCTACTAGACATCTTTACTGGACTGCTGTAGAAGCTTCCTAAGAAATACCTTAACACATCCAACATGTGCCCTATACTTTTCATGAAGACCTGGGAAAACGCTTAGAAAACCTGCATCAAGGTTCAAGGTCTTGAGCAGAGAGCCTACTGCCAAGAGGTAAATTCAAGGCTTGCTGCTGCTGCTGCTGCTAAGTTGCTTCAGTCGTGTCTGACCCTGTGCGACCCCATAGATGGCAGCCCACCAGGCTCCCCTGTCCCTGGGGTTCTCCAGGCAAGAACAATGAAGTGGGTTGCCATTTCCTTCTCCAATGCATGAAAGTGAAAAGTGAAAGTGAAGTCGCTCAGTCATGTCCGACTCTTAGTGACCCCATGGACTGCAGCCTACTAGGCTCTTCCATCCATGGGATTTTCTAGGCAAGAGGACTGGAGTGGGATGCCATACTTATTACTTATTCTCTGATGATAAGAAATAGGCTCATTTTCCCCTCCTATTCCATGTCTTGGTGAATGGTATCTTTCAGAACTGGTGGTATAATTTGTGGGGCCCAGAGAAGAATAAAAACATCAGGACCCTTGTTCAAAATTATTAAGAATTTCAAAAGAGACACAGTTGAGCATGAAGCCAAGAGTAGATCCTTCTGCAGACAAGGCCCTATCTGACAACATGGGCTGAAGTTCCATGAAGATGGCTCTAGCTCACCAGTTGGAGACCTGAAAGTTGTCTCTCCATCTCATCCAACAGAACTCTGGTCTTGCACCTCCTACTGCCGTAATATTTCTTAAGTTTCCCTTATCTCCAATCCCACTGCCATTGTTTTCAATAGCCATTTACTACTGAAATATTATATATTCTAATCCTTAAACTGATCTTTGCCCCAAATCTAAGCCCATAATACTTTACCATCATTGCAGGCTTGGATGACTTTTACAAGCTCATCACTCTGCCTTTATGATCAGTCCCTATTTTATCCTACCCCTACAATTTTTCCCCCAACTATTACCAGAGTCATTTTAATAGTTATTTCTTTACAATGCGCTTCCCTTGTGGCTCAGCTGGTAAAGAATCTGCCTGCAATTCAGGAAACCTGGGTTTGATCCCTGAGTTGAGAAGATATCCTGGGGAAGGGAAAGACTATCCACTCCAGTATTCTGGCCTGGAGAATTCCACGGCCTATATAGTCCATGGGGTTGTAATAAGTCGTACATGGCTGAGTGACTTTCACTTTCCTTTATATGGGGCAATGCTTCACTTAAATAGAATTAAAATATAAAAATATAAAAAAGTCATTTCTCTGCTTAGAAGTATTCTTTTTGTTTTCACAATAAACTGAAATTCCTTTATTGCATGGCCCTGGAAGCCAATCATAAGTTAGTTTAATCAACCCATGTCCATTTTTCTTCTTTTTTGCTTCAGTCATATTGAGCTGTGTAGGCTTCCTCAGTAGACCTTCCTATGCTGCTATTCTTAAACACTCTTCTTTCTCTTCCTGCATTTTTCTAGCCTTTTATTTGTATATAGTATACTAATCATCTTTTAAAACTCATCTCATGAATTGTCTTATCTAGGAAAATCTATTCTTACCACAAACTTTTTTTTTTTGGTGGAAAGCAAAGTTTGCTTTATTTTGGATGCCAGCAACTGGCTGTAGGGACAGGAGGACAGGAGGACAGACTCCTGTCCAAAGACTGACTCCACCCCTCCCCCAACACCCGCATCAACAATCAGCGGGTTAGAGCATTTGTAGACAGAGTGGGCTACACGCAGAAAGAGCACAGTTTACTCTGATGATCATCTTGAAATTAGTCATCAGTAATCTGACTGATGAGAGTCACCTTGCCTGTTTTAAGTACAATCATTCTCATTCACTCTGTCTCCAACACTTTAAAAAACCATCACCACAAAATAGAAAAATAATTCCTATTCTGACTTACTGATATTGTCAAGAAACAAAGATACTGAGGGAAAACCTGTTGTAAGCTTTTAAAAATTATAAATATATAAAATAATTCTTACATCCAAATCATTGCCTTTATCATCTGGAAGAAATAGAGATGCTGTTATACTTTTGAACATGTGTTCAAGATCTATAGAGTGAACTTTTGGACTCTGGGGGAGGGAGAGAGGGAGAGGGTGGGGTGAGATGGGAGAATGACATTGAAACATGTATACTATCAAGTAAGAAAAAAAAAATAAATCTTACAACATGGTACTTTGAAAAAAAAAATAATAATAAAAAAAATAAATAAAACAAAAAAATAAAATAAAATAAAATAAAATTTCTATAGCTTCCATAGCTTAACATAACATCTTGATGAACTTTCAGATCACATAGAGGATTTAATCATAGAATTGGAAAGCACCGTAATCTATTTATCTCTGATTATTTTAGGTGTGCAAAAACAGATCAGAGAGGTTAAGTGAATCATTGAAGGCCACTGAATGGTTTTCTTTTTAATAGACTTCAATGTTTTAGAGTTGATTTAGGCCCAAAGCAAAATTAAGCAGAAAGCACAGAGTCCCCATATACCTTCTTCCCCAGACATGCTTAGTTTTGCACATCAGAATGGTGCACATGTTCCAGTTGATAAACCTACATTGATAGATTATGATTATCCGAAGTCCACAGCTTACACTAGGGTTCACTCCTGGTGTTATATGTCCTACGGGGTTTGGGAAATGCATGGCATGTATCTACTGTTATTCTATCATACAGAGTAGTTTCACTGAACTGAACATCCTCTGTGTTCCTCCTGTTCATCACTCCCTCTGTCCTAACCCCTGGCAATCCCTGATCCTTTTCATGCCTCCATGGTTTTTACCTTTTTCCATAGTGTCATATAGCGGGAATCTCACAGTCTGTAGCCTTTTCGGAGTGACCTCTTTTACTTAGTCATATGCATGTTATGTTTCTCCATGTCTTTTCATCGCTTGATCATTCATTTATTTTTTTTTTCTTTTTAAAATATTTTTAATTTTATATTGGGGTATGGTTGATTTACAATGTTGTGTTAGTTTCAGAAGTATAGCAAAATGATTCACTTATACATAATACCTATTCTTTTTCATATTCTTTTCCCAAATAGGTTATTACAGAATATTGAGTAGATTTCCCTGTGCTCTACAATAGTTTGAAGTTGATTTTCTACTTTATATATAGTAGTGTGTATATGTTGGGAGAAGGCAATGGCAACCCACTCCAGTCCTCTTACCTGGAAAATCCCATGGATGGAGGAGCCTGGTAGGCCTGCAGTCCATGGGGTTGCTAAGATTTGGACACAACTGAGTGACTTCACTTTCGCTTTTCACTTTCATGCATTGGAGAAGAAAATGCCAACCTACTCCATTGTTCTTGCCTGGAGAATCCCAGGGACAGGGGAGCCTGGTGGGCTGTCTATGGAGTCACACAGAGTTGGAAATGACTGACGTGACTTAGCAGCAGCGGCAGCAGCAGCAGTGTGTATATGTTAATCCCAAACTCTTAATTTACTACCACCACCACCACCCCCGCCCCCCACACACCACGTTTCCACTTTGGTAACCAGAATTTGCTTTCAAAGTCTATGTGTCTGTTTGTGTTTTGTAAATAAGTTCATTTTCAACATTTTTTACTGAACCAGGAAGAAATACACCACACTCATTTCTTTTTTATAAAATTTTTAAATTTTATTTTTTAATTGGAGGATAACTGCTTTATACTCTTGTGTAAGTTTCTGCAATAAATCATGAATCAGCCATAGGTATACATATGTCCCTGCCTCTCGAATCTTCCTCCCACCCCATCCCACCACTCTAGGTTGTCACACAGCACTCATTTCTTTTCAGCCCTGAAAAATATTCTATTGTCACGATGTACTTCGATTTGTTCATCCATTCAGCCATTGAAGGACATCTTAGATGTTTCCAAGTTTGGGTGATTATGATAAAGCTGCAATAAACATCCCTGTGCAGGCTTTTGTATGGACATAAGCTTCATTTTCCTCTCCTCAAATGATGAATGTCAATGCTATTTCTGATATAATGGACAGTGATAATTAACACATTTCAAAATAAACAAAATATGCCAAAAATTTCCTTTCTTGGATTACAATTAATCTTCCTTCAACAGGCAATTCACAGTTTTACCTCTTACACTCTTCAGAAAGTCCATGATATTGGTGCCTCCAGTTCCTTTACTTTCTGACTCTGAAGCTTCTTCCGAGCTTCTTTCCACCTTAGATTGCCGGCTTGCAGGAATCATGATGTATTTAGCTACTATTTGCAAATGGTAGTTTCTCAAGGAGATCATAGCTTTCACACACTCATTGTAAATTTCCTGTAGTGTAGCATTGCCTTTTGAAAGAACAAACTCACGGACCGAGGGCTTTGACTTTAATGAGAGGAGAAAGCTCTGGTGAGCTGGTGGCATGTATGTTCTCATCTCGTGGAGAAATTCACCAGCAAAGTCTGAAGGGACTGAAGATAAAGATGAGTTAGTAAGGAGTCTGAAGCAGTCTCCAGTCCAGGGAGGGAGGGCCAAATGGGGCCAGAGTGGGTGGCCACGAATTTATAACCATCAAGTCAGCATCCTACTAATCTTGCTACTAGTAATGGTAATTACTGCAAAATACACTTAATTTTAAAAACCGTATGTGCTAAACTCATTCATTATATTTTTGTTTTGCTTCCTTTCTAATGTTCCTACTGTACTTGATCCTTCTAAGGACAGGGTAGATGTACTATACTTGATAGACTGTGATGCTGAGTCCAGGAGAATTAAAGGGATCATTTTAAAATAAGAGAATGAGCTCAGAGGAAAAAAACTAACAAACTTACTGTCATGCAACCCAAAGCTTTCCTCTTTGACTGTTCAATAGAAGTTTAGGAAAGAAAGAAAAACAGAAAGAAGTTCTTCCTGGAGCTTCTTCCTCTGCTCCCTTAATCCCCTAGAAGGAATATAATGAAGGTGATTCATCTTTAAACTTTGGTGCACGTGTTGGCCCTGGGCTCCCTGGGGGGTAGGTCAGGGAACTAGAACAGTGCCAAGCCTCTCCACTCTCCAGCTTCCGCTTGTGGTCTTATCTCATTCGCAGGCTTTCTCTTTCTAAATCTGACCTTACATGTTCAGGTGATATTGGCTTCACCACTCAATCAGACCTCATAGACATGTTCGTATATCAAGATCAAGATGGTGTTGAACTTGGTCTGAGTTCTGGCCTCCCTGCTTTTTAGTTGGTTAACAGGGAGTCTGTTTATGAGCCTCTTTCAGTTTCTGCTTCTTCATGGTATAATAAGATGATTGCAGTAAAGTCTCTACTGATTCTTCTAAAAGTATCTGTTAAGTGCAGATAAGATGCTGATGGGAAGGCACTTTTAAGATACTATCCTATTAGCCTAAGCGATTCTGGTCATTTGTCATTTGCTGCTCACCTCCACCAACAGTGTGCTGAATGCCCAGGAGAACATCAAAGCACTGAAAGATGCTGCTTTGGGCTGCACTGCCTCCGGCAAACTTCTTTGGGGTGTCCCAGACGCCTTCATACAGCAGACCCTCTGACAGCAAAGGGTTGCCTTTCCAACTAAATCAGGAAGGGAAGAATACTCAGTATTTTATCAATTGCCAAAGTTTTGTATGTCAAATCTTGCAACAGAGGATGAGTGGAACGTGAAATGAGCTAGGCTTCATTATACTTCTCCCATACTCCTCCTTCTACTCATGTTCAAGCAAGAGAATAATAATTAATATGGTTCTGAGCAAATTCAACATAAGGATTCTATAAGTCAAATCTTACCTTTCACTACCAAAGGTTATTTTACTCTCTTTAAAATGATTAGCTTTCTTGTCCATACTCCAGTGTGTGCCTGCCCAAGTAGTAACTGAGAGAATAGCCTATTGTTTCTTGCAACATGTATTTTAGGATATAAATTGTTTCTTAAACTGGATTGATAGTGGGTTCCATCAGTGGAAATTTGTTGTCTTCTTTTTGTTAATTGTCTAAGTGAAAACAGAACCAAGCATAAAACTACATACCCAGATAAGTATATTCGAAGAACATTGAAAAATAGGTTTGGGTCCACATATTCTAAAAAAAAAATAAACAAAACAAAAAAGATGAGATACGAGATACACCTAATTAAGTAGCATCAGATATATTGGGAAAAATGAAGGTGTTATAAACAACTGATCCTGGATTTCAGTATAGGACACAAGAAAGGTGCTATGTCAGTCTGTGCAGAAAAATTCCCTGAGGTCAAGCTTTCACTCACCTGTCCTCTATCATTACCTGTGTACACTGAATGGGGTCTACTATGGGAGCAGCACACATCTTGTGACAAAGAGCCCGGGCCCATTCACCACTCATCCTCAGGAGGCAAACTAAACTGCCAACATTTACTTAAGGATGCTTCATATGTTTACTGGGCTTGCCTTGTGGCTCAGCGGCAAAGAATCCGCCTGCCAGTGAAGGAGATGCGGGTTGGATCCCTGGGTCAAGAAGATTCCCTGGAGAAGGGAATGGCAACCCACCCTGGTATTCTTGCCTGGAGAATCCCATGGACAGAGAAGCCTGGTGGGCTATAGTCCATGGGATTGTAAAAGAGTCGGACACGATTTAGAGACTAAACAACAGCAACATGTTTTTACTGGGGCATAACTGATAAATTACTTACATAAAGAAACCCCAAAGCTAAACACAAAAAATAAAAATAAAATAGAACCTCCTGGAGCCCTAGGGACCACATCTCTGGGTGTCCCTCTCCAAAGCCTGCTAATGTCTTTCGTTTGAAGGCCAATCTTCTTGCCAAAGCCCAGTGATACGCAGTCACATATTTGTTAGGTGCATCCAGTAGGGGACATTTCCTTTTGCAAATCCTTGTTTATGTACTCTTTTTGTTATTGTTTTTAGCTGTTAATTTTATGATAACTTTCGAACCCCATGGCTGTTTTAGAGGGCTTTCTAGTTAATTTATGTAAAAGCAGAATTCATAGAGAGTTCTTATCAAGCAGAAGCTAAGTTTTTCAGAACTTAACATATCCTGCACATTTGGCAAGTTGTTCCAGAATTTTTAGTGGAATTCTGGCTTCCCTGTTTACTACTTATATCATCTTGGGTCATTTATCTTCTCTCTCAAAATTTAGATTCTCTGAATATAATAAAACCTACCACATGGAAAGTACATAAAATAATTCAGTGAGATAAAAGAAAGCGCAAACATACCCTCTATGTGAGAGTTGGTTTTGCTTCCATTTCTCTGCAAGTCTACATCTAGATAACCAGAAACATCTGAGCATGGTCTAGCATTTGCAAGGCACACAATACTTGCCATGAATTTGGGAAAACACTTTCAGGGCTTTGCACAAGCTGGAAGATATATCAAGCAGTGCCTTCTGCAAAGTATCTGTGTCTTCACGTTGCATTGCATCAAATATATTGGGGATCACCTTTGAAAAAAAAGAAGACAAATGCTTCAGATTTCATAAATAACTATTGGCATAGGATAAAGTTCTTCTAAATCTTTTGCCCAAATTAAATTTGGTATTTCCATTTCTTTCTTGGATTGGATACCTTTGGATTGTTTGACTAATTTCTATATGTTTAATTAAACTTGGGTTTGTCTTTATTAATTTATCACTTAAAGATAAGTTTATATAGTTTTATGTATTTCTATCTCTAAGGCAAAAAACCATTAGCTTTTGTCACTGTGAGACAAAGTTCCAATGGCAAGTTGAGTTGAAAATATTTCTCTTATTAGGGCTTCAAATTTGATTCTAATTATATGGCTCTTACATTTTATATTTTAGAAGAGACAAAAAAAATAAAGTATTTATTTGTACCAGGGGATCCCTTATCTCCAATTCAATCATAAAATCCTCTATGCAGTCAGGATCAAGTTACTTTATGCACAATAGTGTTCTGCTGTTAAGTAATTGTTCTGCTTAAGTAAATGAAAATGCTCATTTTTCTAGACTGACATACTTTGATTGCAGAGGCAGCTGCTATTTCCACCAACAGAGAAACTAGAAAGAAGCCTTTGCCGCAGTCTCCACCAGGAAATGAGAACAGAATGTCCATGTTCCTAAGAAAATTAATCCAGGAAGTCAAGAATTTAGTAAAAATAAAAGAAAGAAAAGCTAAAAAGAAGAAGAAAAATTTAGTAACAATATTGATCTATTTGTTGGATTCTTATTCATTTTCAAGACTTTTATTTACCCTCCATTTTCAAAATAACCTTGTGAGATAAGTATGGCAGGTTTACTATATCCATTCTGTAGTTAGAAATATTAATGTTAGGTCTGTTGTCTAAGGTCATAAAATTAATAGTACTTTAAGCTGGAACTTGAAATTCCATTCTAGAACTTGAAACCAGAAACTTCAAGAGCATTTCTTTTTCTATTATCTCATCAATTTTTCACACATTTATAAACTCAAGGTTTATAGAAATATCTGTGAGATATTGTTTACAAAAGTAGATTTTTGAATTAAATAAACATAGTATCCATATTTTTATCTGTGAGCCTGACTCAATTTCTCAGTGATATATCCTGCCTTACAAAGGAATTGATTGGGAAATTCAAATAATTTATTACACCTTATTTTCTTTTGCACTGAAGTTTCGTGTTGATGCAAACATGGTCTCAGCATCAGTACACCTCTGAGTTTCATGGCAGTTAAATGTATGGTCGCAAACCATTTCCACAGCTAACTTCCTGGGGCTCACTGAATAAGATATTTCATCAGTTTCAGCCTCAAATGGGGCTGGTGAAATCATTCTCCCTTTAAAAACCTTCCATAGCTTCCCCTTTAAAGATACTGTTTTAACCCCTTATCAGAGCCCAAAGTCCTATGTAATATTTCTATAGTTTATTTCTTCATCCCCTTCCTATACTGTTACCTTCTTTATTTATGATGTATCAGTGACATGAGCCTTCCTTCAATTCTGAAACTGCACTAAGATTTTTGTCATTTCAAAGCCCTCATTCTTGCTGTTTCCTCCACTGTGAACATGCTCAGATTTTCCTTCTTCCTTTACTTTTTCTGGCCACATGACACATGGGATCTTAGTTCCCCAACCAGGGATAGGGAACATGCCGTACACTGGAAGTACAGAATCTTAACCACTGGACCACCAGGGAAGTCCCAGGTTTTCCTTCTTCTAACCTATGCCTAGTCACTCTTCCAAATCCAGCTTAAATTCCTTGCTATAGGGTTCTTTCCTTGTGCCTTTTGTTTGACTTGAACTCATAGTCCTTTAATTCCTTAATTCTTCTCTTGATCATATAACAATTTACATAATTTTCATGCATCTTCTTTCTTCCAAATTAACCCAGTTTCATGAGGGTAAGCTTATTCCTGTATTTACTTTAGCTTCCCTAGCTCTTAGCCTCTGTTAAGTACCTAGGCCAAAAATAGTAAAAATTGGGTCGAAAAGAATAGTTTTATTACCTCTGGCCACTGAGGTCATGGGGTCATGGATACACAGATGTATGTGCATTTTGTATGTATGTATGTTCTTAGCGACCCCATGGACTGTGGCCCACCAGGCTCCTCTGTCCATGGGATTTTCCAGGCAAGAGTGCTGGAGTGGGGTGCCATTGCCTTCTCCATATTTATCTACAGATATTCTTAAACTTACAATAGTGTTATATATCAATAAATCCATCTTCAGTTGAAGACAAGTTGAAAATTCATTCAATATACCTAACCTACCAAATATCAGATATTAGCCTATCAAATATTAGCCTTGTGGTCCTGCTAAGTTGTGTCTGACTCAGGTTGTATCTGTCTCACTCACTGTGACCTTGGGGTCACAGTCATTGTGATCCCAAGGACTGTAGCCCGCCAGGCTCCTCTGTCCATGGGATTTTCCAGACAAGAATACTGGAGTGGATTGCCATTTCCTCCTCCAGAGGATCTTCCTGACCCAGGAATCGAACCCACTTCTCCTGTGTCCCCTGCATTGGCAGGCAGATTGGATTCTTTACCACTGGCCCACCTGGGTGCCCCAGAGTTTAGCCCAGCCTGCTGTAAATGTGCTTAGAACATTTGCGTTAGCCTAGAGTTGGGCAAAATCACCTAACACAAAATCTAGTTTATAGTAAAGTGTGGAATATCTCTTGTGATTTATTGAATACTGAAAGTGAAAAACAGAATGGTTGTCTGGGTGCGTGATGGTTGTAAGTGTATCACTTGTTTACCCTCTTGACAGTGAGGCTGCCTGGGAGCTGCACTGCCCTGCCCAGGATCACAGGAGAGTATGTACTGCACATCTACTTAGGGAAAGATCAAAATTCAAAATTCAAACTGAGTTTCTAGTGAACGTATATCACTTTTGCATCATCCTAAGGTCCCAGGGACAGGGGAGCCTGGTGGGCTGCCGTCTATGGGGTCACAGAGTCGGACATGACTGAAGCGACTTAGCAGCAGTAGCAGCAGCAAGGTCAAAAAATCGTAAGTTGAACCGTCCTTAAGTCAGGTATCATCTGCATATGCAAATAAGATTTTTGTATTTTTTGCCTAAAATCAATTGGTCTTTTAAAAGAATGCACTTTGAGGGTAGTGATACATCCTTATTTACTTTGAGTAACAGTAATTCTTCGAATAAAAAAGATGGAGTACTTACTCATAAGTCATGGGCCTTAGGAGAGCAGCCATGAAGCCATGGATCAGTTGGAAGATGGAAAGGAAACCAATGTAAAAATTAAATGGTTTTGAGTTATTTCATTTAATACTACTGATCTAGCAAAGGTAAAAAAATACATAAATTGTAAAGGTGTGTTTTTTTTCAATATTTGTCAAGCAGGTATCACAAACATTTAATTTAGGACTTTATTAGGGAAAGAAACAATTAAACATGCAAGGAACACACGTGGATTGTCAAAACCAATCGGAAACCTTGTTACTAATAAGGAATTTTCAAGATCAAATCATTTCATTTTGCAGTACTCCCGCATCTAGCACACGCCTCTGCGGATACATGCCCAAAGCCTCTGACCCTTCACTGTAGCAGATTCATTAGTCAATGCTTAGGAAGGGCCGAGATTCTAAGCAGACTCTTTTGAAAGCCCAGACTTTCAAAAGTCTACTTCTACCACCAAAGATGTGTTGATTCGACTCAACAGTTAAAATTGAAATTTGTAGAATCTCAAAAGAAGCCAGTCAAACTGATCAAACTGAACACTTAAGATATGTACATTTCATTGAATGTTGACAACACACCTCTCTCTCTCACATGCATGTATATTTTACATCTTAACAACAGAGAATAAAGCCATGCTGCCAAAGATTAAACAAATGGCCAATTCCCTTTTGATTAAAATACTGTGAACACCTTTAATTCCTGTTATAATCACAGTTTACATACCCATTGGGATCCTTTTTCTTCCAGTTTGCCAAGACACAATCTGCATAGAGCAAAATAGGAGGCAGTCCCAGCTTCTCAGACAGTTTGCAGTAAGGAACAGCGATATTGCTTGGCAAGACCTAAGGAAAACACGACTTTTAGTATTAACCTCTGAAATGTCTCACCTTCGCTTCTGCTTTCCGGGTGTCAAAAGATTAACTGTTCTACATAAGGGCCTTGTGAAGCCAAACCAACGTCGTTGCCTCTTCCTCATTTCGTAACTTAAGCCTGGTACTTAGTAAACCCTTACATTTGAGATTTGTGATGATGTGGATATAATCTGGGCATAGAGAGAACGAAGCCTAACTAGAGGGCCAGAGGAAATCAAGGCTGTATTCTTGACTTTCTAATGGCCTGGGAATCATTTGCAACCATTCACTCAAGCATCCATCCATTCCCCAAATATTTGTTAGGCAACTCCTCTGCACAAGATTCTCAAGCTTCACAAATGCCGTGACAATACTCTTAGAGTTCGTTTACATTAAATGTCAACTGGATGTCAGTCTGTTGTGTTAGCATAAAAGAATATATGATAATATTTCTATAGTTTATTTCTTCATCCCCTTCCTATACTGTTACCTTCTTTATTTATGATGTATCAGTGACATGAGCCTTCCTTCAATTCTGAAACTGCACTAAGATTTTTGTCATTTCAAAGCCCTCATTCTTGCTGTTTCCTCCACTGTGAACATGCTCAGATTTTCCTTCTTCCTTTACTTTTTCTGGCCACATGACACATGGGATCTTAGTTCCCCAACCAGGGATAGGGAACATGCCGTACACTGGAAGTACAGAATCTTAACCACTGGACCACCAGGGAAGTCCCAGGTTTTCCTTCTTCTAACCTATGCCTAGTCACTCTTCCAAATCCAGCTTAAATTCCTTGCTATAGGGTTCTTTCCTTGTGCCTTTTGTTTGACTTGAACTCATAGTCCTTTAATTCCTTAATTCTTCTCTTGATCATATAACAATTTACATAATTTTCATGCATCTTCTTTCTTCCAAATTAACCCAGTTTCATGAGGGTAAGCTTATTCCTGTATTTACTTTAGCTTCCCTAGCTCTTAGCCTCTGTTAAGTACCTAGGCCAAAAATAGTAAAAATTGGGTCGAAAAGAATAGTTTTATTACCTCTGGCCACTGAGGTCATGGGGTCATGGATACACAGATGTATGTGCATTTTGTATGTATGTATGTTCTTAGCGACCCCATGGACTGTGGCCCACCAGGCTCCTCTGTCCATGGGATTTTCCAGGCAAGAGTGCTGGAGTGGGGTGCCATTGCCTTCTCCATATTTATCTACAGATATTCTTAAACTTACAATAGTGTTATATATCAATAAATCCATCTTCAGTTGAAGACAAGTTGAAAATTCATTCAATATACCTAACCTACCAAATATCAGATATTAGCCTATCAAATATTAGCCTTGTGGTCCTGCTAAGTTGTGTCTGACTCAGGTTGTATCTGTCTCACTCACTGTGACCTTGGGGTCACAGTCATTGTGATCCCAAGGACTGTAGCCCGCCAGGCTCCTCTGTCCATGGGATTTTCCAGACAAGAATACTGGAGTGGATTGCCATTTCCTCCTCCAGAGGATCTTCCTGACCCAGGAATCGAACCCACTTCTCCTGTGTCCCCTGCATTGGCAGGCAGATTGGATTCTTTACCACTGGCCCACCTGGGTGCCCCAGAGTTTAGCCCAGCCTGCTGTAAATGTGCTTAGAACATTTGCGTTAGCCTAGAGTTGGGCAAAATCACCTAACACAAAATCTAGTTTATAGTAAAGTGTGGAATATCTCTTGTGATTTATTGAATACTGAAAGTGAAAAACAGAATGGTTGTCTGGGTGCGTGATGGTTGTAAGTGTATCACTTGTTTACCCTCTTGACAGTGAGGCTGCCTGGGAGCTGCACTGCCCTGCCCAGGATCACAGGAGAGTATGTACTGCACATCTACTTAGGGAAAGATCAAAATTCAAAATTCAAACTGAGTTTCTAGTGAACGTATATCACTTTTGCATCATCCTAAGGTCCCAGGGACAGGGGAGCCTGGTGGGCTGCCGTCTATGGGGTCACAGAGTCGGACATGACTGAAGCGACTTAGCAGCAGTAGCAGCAGCAAGGTCAAAAAATCGTAAGTTGAACCGTCCTTAAGTCAGGTATCATCTGCATATGCAAATAAGATTTTTGTATTTTTTGCCTAAAATCAATTGGTCTTTTAAAAGAATGCACTTTGAGGGTAGTGATACATCCTTATTTACTTTGAGTAACAGTAATTCTTCGAATAAAAAAGATGGAGTACTTACTCATAAGTCATGGGCCTTAGGAGAGCAGCCATGAAGCCATGGATCAGTTGGAAGATGGAAAGGAAACCAATGTAAAAATTAAATGGTTTTGAGTTATTTCATTTAATACTACTGATCTAGCAAAGGTAAAAAAATACATAAATTGTAAAGGTGTGTTTTTTTTCAATATTTGTCAAGCAGGTATCACAAACATTTAATTTAGGACTTTATTAGGGAAAGAAACAATTAAACATGCAAGGAACACACGTGGATTGTCAAAACCAATCGGAAACCTTGTTACTAATAAGGAATTTTCAAGATCAAATCATTTCATTTTGCAGTACTCCCGCATCTAGCACACGCCTCTGCGGATACATGCCCAAAGCCTCTGACCCTTCACTGTAGCAGATTCATTAGTCAATGCTTAGGAAGGGCCGAGATTCTAAGCAGACTCTTTTGAAAGCCCAGACTTTCAAAAGTCTACTTCTACCACCAAAGATGTGTTGATTCGACTCAACAGTTAAAATTGAAATTTGTAGAATCTCAAAAGAAGCCAGTCAAACTGATCAAACTGAACACTTAAGATATGTACATTTCATTGAATGTTGACAACACACCTCTCTCTCTCACATGCATGTATATTTTACATCTTAACAACAGAGAATAAAGCCATGCTGCCAAAGATTAAACAAATGGCCAATTCCCTTTTGATTAAAATACTGTGAACACCTTTAATTCCTGTTATAATCACAGTTTACATACCCATTGGGATCCTTTTTCTTCCAGTTTGCCAAGACACAATCTGCATAGAGCAAAATAGGAGGCAGTCCCAGCTTCTCAGACAGTTTGCAGTAAGGAACAGCGATATTGCTTGGCAAGACCTAAGGAAAACACGACTTTTAGTATTAACCTCTGAAATGTCTCACCTTCGCTTCTGCTTTCCGGGTGTCAAAAGATTAACTGTTCTACATAAGGGCCTTGTGAAGCCAAACCAACGTCGTTGCCTCTTCCTCATTTCGTAACTTAAGCCTGGTACTTAGTAAACCCTTACATTTGAGATTTGTGATGATGTGGATATAATCTGGGCATAGAGAGAACGAAGCCTAACTAGAGGGCCAGAGGAAATCAAGGCTGTATTCTTGACTTTCTAATGGCCTGGGAATCATTTGCAACCATTCACTCAAGCATCCATCCATTCCCCAAATATTTGTTAGGCAACTCCTCTGCACAAGATTCTCAAGCTTCACAAATGCCGTGACAATACTCTTAGAGTTCGTTTACATTAAATGTCAACTGGATGTCAGTCTGTTGTGTTAGCATAAAAGAATATATGAAAATCTCCAGACCTTGCGGATGTCTCCATCGCCTCGACCCCACACATACGCCATGGTGATGTATCCCAGAACCAAGTGTGCCAGGCGCTGTGCCTTGTGGCCTCGGAGGCCATCAATGCTGAGCGTTGCTAACTGAGAATAAATGGAGAAATGGACTCAATTCAAAATGTGTGATGTGATTGCCACAAAACCAAGTTAATGCTTTTAAGAAGCTGAAATAGAAAACGTGTAATATTTTTTCCAAACCTTCTCAACTTCCACACGTAGTTGGTTGTTCTTGATCAGCTCAGGCAGATTTCTAGCAATCGAGATCCAGGCATCATAAGGATGAGGTAGCTCCTCCTTAAAAAGAAGAAACAGGGCTTTGATTCACCAACGGAAGGTCTTATCCAATAGTGGTGCCTCCACAGATGGTCCACGTTGCCTCTGTATCGATGCCGTGCAGTGCTGACGCACGCTTAACCTGTCTAGGGCCACCAGGCCAGGCATTGTCACCTGCACACGAAGAGCTCAGGACCTTCTCTGTGCGCCTCTTCTTCCTCTCATCCGCCTCCTTTGCAAAGATGCCTTGAAACATTTCATTGACATCTTCTGACTATTCCATTCTATGGGTATGCCTCCAATGAGGAATCCCGTTAATTATACCCTTTCACGTTAAGTGATTTGTTATTGTTGTTGTTGTGTAGTCACTTAGGTGTGTCCATCTCTTTAAGACCCCGTGGACTTAGCCTGCCAGGTTTCCCTGTCCCTGGGATTTCCCAGGCAATAATGCAGTGGGTTGCCATTTCCTTCTCCAGGGGATCTTCCCAACCCAGGGATCGAACCCAGGTCTTCTGCACTGGCAGGCAGATTCTTTATTGCTGAGCTACCAGGGAAGCCCTAAGTAATTTATTGTTGTCTGCTATATTTTTACCTCCTCAGCTGGACATTAGTTTTTTTTTTTTTTTTTTTGAATAGAAGGAAAATGAGATTTGTTAAATGTCAGTAATGAGGCAGTTTTGCTTCAATTTCTTGTTTAATTATTATAATGGCCCCCAAAGTCATCTCCATGTCATAAATAAGACAAGCAAGGCTCAGGCAGATTTATGGCTTGTTTTGTGCACATAGTTCATTGTAATGCAACCATAGGATTTCCAACTTCTAAAAGATGTTTTCTCTTTTTACATCTCACTATCTGAAGGCAAGGATTTTATCATATTTTGAATTCTGTATTTCTTAGCACAGTACTAGACATGCAAGAGATTCTGTATATTTGTTGTATATATGTGCATATATATATGTATATATATGTATATATATGTATATGGTACAACAGGCAAATTTTTGGTCAAGTACGTGAAAATTAAATCCAAATAAAAGAGTGTTATAAATACGACTGCTCAGTGTTATGTGGCAACCTGGATGGGAGGGGAGTTTGGGGGAGAATGGATAAATGTGTATATGGCTAAATCCCTTTGCTGTCTGCCTGAAACTAAAGGAAATTAGTCCTGAATATTCATTGGAACGACTGATGCTGAAGCTGAAACTCCAATTCTTTGGCCATCTGATGCTGAAGAATGACCCCGATGCTGGGAAAAATTGAATGCAGGAGAAGCAGACGACAGAGGATGAGATGGTTAGATGGTATCACGGACATGATGGACATGAGTTTGAGCAAGCTCCAGGAGTTGGTGATGGACAGGGAAGCCTGGCGTGCTGCCATTCATGGGATCACAAAGAATCAGACACGACTGAGCGACTGAACTGATTGACTGAAACTGTTATAACAATGTTAATTGGCTATACTCCAATACAAAATAAAAAGTTTTTTTAAAAAAAGACCCAAAAACCTAGAATCGAGTAACTTAAGTCCCATGTCACTAAATGGAGACAATACTTAATTACAGTTTCTGCCTCTCCCAGAGTGGAATCCTAAACCAGTCACTCCGGAATCCCCTGGCCAGCAGTATTGAACCGATCTGCTCACAGAGCCCTGCTTTTCTCTAAAGAAATGTGACCTCGATACACCCAATCCACTCTGTGGGATGACTTCCTTGTTTCTGCTCTCTTCTTCCTATAAAAGGCTTTCATTTCCGCACAGCTCCTCAGAGCGCTTCTCTTCCTGCTAGTTGGAATGATGACCGTTTCATGAATCACTGAAGAAAGCCAGTGATGTTTTAAATTTTACTCAGTTGGCTTTTGTTTTTAATAAGTGCCTCCCTGGGTGTTGTTTCTAATCGTGTCTCAAGGGAAAACATAAAAACCAAAGAATTAGGTCACAGCCTGAAATGAGATTCAGAGTCCTGAAAACTCCCCAGGCCTTCTTCATTAAGCTGCTTCCAGATGTGCTCTTGGAGGCACTGATACTGACTTAAGGGGAGAGGGCATAAACTGAGTTTACCTGAAACCAAGGTGAGTTTACCTGAAACCAAGGTGAGTGAGGCTTTAAGCTTCAAAACCAAGTTAATATTGTAAGGAAGCTATAAAGTATGAAGACAAATGTAATAAAAACTTCAAACGTGTTCAGAGGCTGCAGAGAATTGGCTAGACTTAGGGCAAATTTTCAGGAATGAAAGATCTAGGAAGTATATTCACTAGATAATCACCTTTCTTGTGTTTGCTCTGAATTTTTTCTCCCTAACCACAAAACTACTGTGCTCTGATGGTTTTAGTAATACATACATATTTTCTTTATTCTGTGTTTCACCTGTGGTGTGTGTAGCACATCTGAAATTCTTATTGGGGCTACTTTCTCCAAATAACAGAAGTACTTTATTATGTGTCCAGATTAGTGTCCTATTGGACAGAATTTTCAACAAATGTAAAATTCAATCAATAATATCCTTCTGGTTCAAAGGATGCCTGAATGATATATTATAAATTAATAAAGGGTAACACGGAGAGTCATTCAACTCCTGCTAGATGAGAGAATGCATTTTGCATCTACATGAAATCAGAAGACAAATTATTTGGCTTTACAATTGGAAGGTGATAGATTATAAGAGATGAAATGGATATTTTTGAACCTCTAATTTCCAGGAAAGATCTTCAGTGAAGAAATAAAAGTAACCTCTAATTTTGTATTCATCCTGTTTCAGGATACAAAATCTAATTTCATAGGCATCTCAAGTAGCAGCATTGTTTTTTAAATAGCTCAGGAAGTGTTTTATTTTGATTTAGTTTTGGGGTTTAGCCCTTGGACTCTGTTTTAGAGGTCTACATAATTACTTGTGGCTTCCTTGGTGGCTCAGATGATAAAGAATCTGCCTGCAATGTAGGAGACCCAGATTCAATCCCTGAGTAGGGAAGATTCCCTGGAGAAGGGAATGGAAACCCCCTCCAGTTTTCTTGCCTGTAGAATTCCACGGACAGAGGAGCCTGGTGGGCTACAGTCCATGGAGTAGAAAAGAGTCAGACACAACTGAACAAATATCACTTACTCATTCACATAATTATTGTGATTATTTTTTTATAAGAGAACTAACTTTATAGGGAAATAAAAAATAAATTTGATATGACACTTTGCAGTTTCTGAAAAAGATTTTTTTTTTCTTTTGTACCATTGATAAATATTTCCTCAAAACATCCAGTCTTGGCACTTGTGCACTTTAGTGAAGAGAGAGTAAGTCTGAATATTATTGATTTGAAAATGTAAAGTAAGCCAGTTGCTTTTAGCAATAAAATTAAAACATCTGCTTCATTTTCTTCAATTAACTTAATCATGTGAAAAGGAAAATTAGATTGTGACAAAGAATTTGCTTTAGATTTGCCTATATTAACCAAGGTATTTACTAGATGTGATTTCTAAATATAGTTAGATTCTGATTAAAATATGTATTTGTCACACTTAAAGGTTGTCTCTAGAGTCTGGATTCTGTTCCAGTCACAAGTAAACAGATACATCCTGGTATACAGCATTGTCACAACATGTTACTGGCTTCTAGAAATCCTCTCCTGGAATCTCATGAACTTCATTAAAACCAAGAGTAGGAAAACAAACAATAACCAAAAACCAAAATACTGTCTTGTGTTCTTTCCTTCTCTTGAGTTAGGCAGTGTAGCATAATAGATAATGGTTTTCAGACAATGGATTCTGGAACCAGACTGATTAGACTCACTTCCTATCCCCGTTATTACTAGCTGTGTAAGTTTGGCTAATTACTTAAATTCTGCATGGCTTACTTTCTCATCAGGAAAATGAGATTAATAACATACATACCTTTTAGGATGGTTGTAAAGACGGAGTAAGTTAATATTTGTAAATTGCTAAAAATGAGATAAAAGTGTGTGATGATTAAAATATTAAAGATAAGAGGCTTTTCATGGCATTCTTGGGAAGATACCTTAGGAAACTGTAGTCTTAAGACACACATTTATTCTAATGCCTTGCCCTTTGCAGCAAAACCCGTGGAAAAAGCATGCAGATCTAGCAGGTCTAACTCTAAGCCTGAAACTTAGGCTTAGTAAATACCAAACAATATTAATACAACACAAAGTTGCTTGATGCCCCACCTCAAAAACATCAAAGCAGGAACACATGCTTTGTGCAATCTAAGTTTTATCAGCTGAGAAGCTGGGTTCCTTTGACTCATGGGTCATTTATTACTTTTTAAAAAAATTTTTCAAAGTAGCCCCTGAAATGTGATTGCCTTCAACTAAAATACCTCTATCGTTACCTTATCTCATCACTCTCTGTGCCTGTGTCAGATGAGTAAGAAGTGCCTCTAAGGCTAAGTTTCTAGGAAGAAGTTTTTAAGAAAGTTAACTGAGATCCCTTTATTCAAACTCCGCCTCCACTTTTGGTACCTCTATGTCTATTTGTTCAGTAGAAATTGCTGAACCACATTTATTCAGTAGAAGTTAACCTGTCCAGGTCGGTCAAGATAAGAGAATAATTTTGCCCACGTTCGTGCCCTCTCTTACCCGTGGAAGGGGCAGAGCAAAGCCCACGTCTTCATCTACGTGGTATTCCTTAAAGATGGTCCAGGACTTGTCCACAGACGACGACTTGTCAGCTGCCATTCTTGCGGTCTACTCTGGTCCTCCTCAGGCTAGAGTAGTTCCAGAGCATCTATTTATTACAGAGGTTGCCACAGCCAACAACCACAACTCGCCACATAGGCAGTAGGAAATGACTTCCACTTTGGGAATAGTTTCATTTTCTACTTTCGTTATTTGTAGTTTGATGAAAAATAAAACTGCAAAAGCACGACTGTTTATCACGTGAAGAAACTGAAAGTGTATACTCCATACCAAACATGTCTGGGAACATCATTTCCTTACTGCCTAAGGGGAGTTGGAAAGGGCCTGACTGAAATAACAAAAAAACATGAAAATAGATGGCCAGAAAGAACATTTTTATTTTATGGGAACTATTGAAACTTTGAATGAAAATAATGAATTTAATCGAGCCTAATGGCCTAAACCATCTTTTAGTTATTGTATTCACTGGCTTTCTTTTAAACCCCCAGGGTTCATTGGACATATTAGTGTCTTGTTCCAGCAGCCATGGAAAATAATTTTGGGTACCCAGACTTAGTGCCTCTGAAATAGAAAAAAGAAAAACAAAAAAAAAAAGCAAGCACATGAAGAATTTAGAAGCATAGCATCTCTTAACCCCTCTAGTCCCATTTTTCTTACCCAGATTCCATAAGTGTTCTCAATACTGTTCTTTTAAAAAAAATTTTTTTTAATTGGAGGATAGTTGCTTTACAATGTTGTGTTGGTTTCTGCCATACAACAATGTGAATCAGCTATATGTATACATATATCCCCTCCATCTGAGCCTCCTTCCCAACCCACCCCCCATCTCATCCCTCTGGAGCACCACAGAGTACTGGCTTGAGCTCCCTGTGTGACGCATCTGCTCCCCTCTAGCTATCTATTTCACCCTGGTAGTGTATATGTTAATGTTTCAGTGCTACTGTCTCAATTTTTTTCACCCTCTCTCTCCCCAGCTGTGGAAGATTTTCTTGCATCTCTACTGTATATGATCTCTAAGGGACTAGTAAGGCAATAGGCCACATTTGGAGATTCTAGAATATGCTTAAAGTTGAAATAAATTATAAAAATCTATCTTGAAAATATTCTTTCAAAATACAGGTTAAGGTTGCATTTGGTAGAGGTTTTCAGGGTGTCTGGAGGTCTGTGGTCACTTATGTATAAGATCGCTTGATCTTATACACAAAGCTGAAGCAAGAGAAGAAGCCATCCTGTTCATTATGATGGTCAAAAGGAAAAAAAAGAAGTGAGTGTTCAGTACATTAACAGACAATGCAATATTTTCATTCAGGTTTCAGTACTTCCAATAGATTTTAACAATACATTGCATTGCAATGACCCCATTCTAGAATGGTTCTCACAGTATTCTTCCTAATCATGTGATGGCTTTTGACAAACACTATTATTCCTAATTACATGATGGCTTTTGATAAAGATGTTTGTTTTGCGAGAATAGGTTTCCTTTATCGTAAAGGTAAAGGAAATTGAAACTAAAATTACACAGCCGGAAGAACACAAATTGCTATGCTTCTTTAAAATTTGTCCTCCTACACTGCTGGTAGGAATGTAAACTGGGACAGTTAATATGCAAAAGAGTATGCAGGTTCCTCAGAAAACTAAAAATAGAGTTTCCATATAATCCAGCAATCCCACTTCTGGGCATATTTCCAGACAAAACTCTAATTCAAAAAGATACATGTACCCTTATGCTCATGGCAGTGCTGTTCACAATAGCCAAGGTTGTTGGAAACAACCTAACTGTTCATTGACGGATGAATGGATAAAGAAGACATGGTACAATTGAATACCTCTCAGCCAAAATCAATGGCACCCCACTCCAGTACTCTTGCCTGGAAAATCCCATGGACGGAGGAGTCTGGTAGGCTGCAGTCCATGAGATCGCTAAGAGTTGGACACGACTGAGTAACTTCATTTTCACTTCTCACTTTCATGCATTGGAGAAGGAAATGGCAACCCACTCTAGTGTTCTTGCCTGGAGAATCCCAGAGATGGGGGAGCCTGGTGGGCTGCTGTCTACGGGGTCGCACAGAGTCAGACACGACTGAAGCGACTTAGCAGCAGCAGCAGCAGCAGCAGCCAAAATAAAGAGCAAAATAATGCCATTTGCTGCAACATGCATGCATCTAGAGATGGTCACACTAAGTGAATTTAGAAAGGTAAAGACAAATATATGATACCGCTTATATGTGTAATCTAAAATATGACACAAATGAACCTATCTTTCGAGCAGAAACAGACTCACAGATGTAGAGAACAGACTTGATTGCCAAAGTAGAGGGGGGAGGTGGTTGAGGGAGGGATGGAGTGGAGATTAGGGTTAGCACATGTAAGCTTTTACAGAGATAATGGTTAAGCTACAACTTTTTACTGTATAGCACAGCAAACTACAGTCAATTTCCTTTGATAAACCATACTAGAAAAGAATATTTTTTTAAACAAGAATGCTGCTGTACAACAGAAATTAACACAACATTGTAAGCCAATTATACTTCAATAGAAAATAAAAATAAAAATGAACGGTTCATGAGACTAAGACTGCTGAAATCAGATCCAAGGGTAAACAATTACAAACAAAAAAATATGATGCAAGCCTATCATATTCATGGTGGTGGTTTAGTGGCTAAGTTGTGTCCTCGTCTTGTGACCCCATGGACTGTAGCCCACCAGATTTCTATCCAAAGGATTTCCTAAGCAAGAATACTCAAGTGGGTTGCCATTTCTTTCTCCAAGGGATCTTCCCAACCCTGGGATTGAACCTATGTCTGCATTGCAGGCAGATTCTTTAATGACTGAGCTACCAGGGAAGTTCACCTATCATATTCATATAGAGGCCAAAAACACCAGCAAATTTTTTTAATTCATTTATATAGATACATGATAGAATATATCACAATGATAGCATGGATATGAGAATAGATACAAATATTATTAAAATTCTTACATTTTTCTGGAACAATAAATGACAACTGTTTATAAATAACAGTTTTGAAAAGTTACTGATGTTTGTTTTACTGTTTAGGGTTAAACAGTAGATAAATACTATTACAATCATAAGCAATAAGCCAATAGATGGAAAAAACTGGTTAATAAAAAAAGTTGATTAAATCTGAATCAATATAAGAGTAGACATAAAAAGGGGGAAAAAGGATGCCAACACAACTATCACAAAGAATACAAATAGTTCCATGGTAAATCTGCAATCATATATATCAATAGATATATGTAAATTGACTAAGCATTGCAATTTAAAACTACAAAGGTTATCAGGCAAGGTTTTTAAAAAATTACATTTGTATTTGTTTAAAATCCAAAATATAAGGCTGTAGAAAGGTTGAAAAATAAAATGATAGAAATATATGCCATTTGCTGTTGGTCAGTCACTATGCCGTGTCTGACTCTTTGTGATCTGCATGGACTGCAGCATGTGAGGCTTTCCTGTCCTTCACTATCTCCTGGAGTTTGCTCAAATTCATGTCCATTGCATCAGTGATGCTATCTAACCATGTCATCCTCTGCTGCCCCCTTCTCCTTTTGTGTTCATTCTTTCCCAGCATTAGGGTCTTTTCCAATGAGTCAGCTTTTTACAAAGTTGCCAAAGTATTGGAGCTTAAGCTTCAACATCAGTTCTTCCAATGAATATTCAGGGTTGATTTCTTTTAGGATTGACTGGTTGGATCTCCTTGCAGTCCAGGGGACACTCAGGAGTCTTCACCAGCACCACAAGTTGACTCTTTTTCAATTCTTTGGCTCTCACCCTTCTTCATGGCCCAACTCTTACATCTGTACATGACTACTGGAAAAACCAAAGCTTTGATTATATGGACCTTTGTTGGCAAAATGATGTCTCTGCTTTTGAACATGCTATCTAGTTTTGTCATAGCTTTTCTTCCAAAGAGCAACTGTCTTTTAATTTCATGGCTGCAGTGACCATCCACAGTGATTTTGGAACCCAAGAAAACAAAGTCTGCCACTGTTTCCATTTTTTCCCCATCTGTTTGCCATGGAGTGATGGGACCAGACACCATGATCTTAGTTTTATGAATGTTGAGTTAGGCCAGCTTTTTCACTCTCTTCTTCCACCCTCATCAGGAGGCTCTTTAGCTCTTCACTTTCTGCCATTAAAGTGGTATTATTTGCATATCTAAGATTGTTGATATTTCTCTCAGCAATCTTCATTCCAGCTTGTGAGTCATCCAACCTGGCATTTCACATTCCACTCTGCATATAAGTTAAATAAGTAGGGCAATAACATAGAGCCTTGACATACTCCTTTTCCAATTTTGAACCAGTAAGTTTTTCCATGTAAGGTTCTAACTGTTGCTTCTTGACCTGCATATAGGTTTCTCAGGAGACATGTAAGGTGGTCTGGTATTCCCATCTCTTTAATAATTTTCCACAGCTTGTTGTGATCCACACAGTCATAGAAAACTAATGAAAATAACTAGCATAGTTATGCAAATATTTAGTGAAGGCTTAAAGGCAAAAGGGCTTCCCTGGTACCTCAGATGGCAAAGAATCCGCCTGCAATGTGGGAGATCCTGGTTCGATTCTTGGGTCGGGAAGTTCCCCTGGAGGAGGGCATGGTAGCCCACTCCAGTATTTTTGCCTGGAGAATCCCCATGGACAGAGCCCTGACGGCTACAGTCCATAGGGTCAGAAAGAGTCAGACATGACCTAGCGATTAAGCATTAAAGGCTAAAAGTATCATTAACAATCGTATCAGTCAGGATTCTCCAGAGAAACAGAACCAGTAAGTGGGAAATATTTTAGATAGGTATAACTAGATTATAGATAAATACACATCGAGGTATTGATATATGATATGACTGTGGGCACTAAGAAGCCTGAAATCCAGAGGTAGAGACAGGATAGTGGAAAATCTCTGATAGAATCTAGTGCTGCAGTCCATAGACAGACTTTCTCCTATGTTTTTGTTCTCAGGACCTTTCAACTGATTGGATAAGGCCCATTCAAATTATTAGGCCTACTCTCCTTTATTTAAAGCTAACAACGTATGTGGAGCTTGTCAGGTAGCATAGTGATCAATAATCCACTTGCCAATACAGGAGACTCAAGAGACCCATGGTCAATCCCTGAGTCAGGTAGAGCCCCTGGAGTAGAAAATGGCAACCCTTTCCAGTATTCTGGCCTGGAAAGTTCTGTGGACAAAGGAGTCTGGTGGTGTATAGTCCATGGGGTTGCAAAGAGTCGGACACAACTGAGTGCATGCACACACACACACACACACACACACACACACACACACACATGTAAATGTTAGTCTCACCTTCAAAATACCTCCACAGCAACCTAGATTAGTGTTTATGTTTAATTTAAGAAATTGGTACTATAGCATAGGCATCTCGACATAAAACTAATCATCACAGTGATCTCAGGAGAGTATTTTATAACATAAAGCATTCAATTTACCAGGGTATGCCAATTAAAAATTTCTGTACATTCAATAACATAACCTCAAAATATGTAAAGTAAAGTTGATGGAGATGAAACAAGGTAGCCATAAATCACTGAATATGTGTGCAGTTTTAGAAACAGAATTGATGAAATTGGTTTACTTAAAATACAGATACTATCAAACTCAACAATTTCAAGATACATGTTATATTCAAGTATGCTGGAACATTAAAAAAATTGACCCTATATATGTAGGTTCATAAATAAAGCTCAAAAATTGCATAAGATTGAATGAATCATACAGAATATATATTTTAACCAAGACAAATGTGATGTAAATAAATAGCAAAAATTAACTGAAAATCCCCATATGTTTAAAATGAAGAAACATTTTTATATAAATTACAGGTCAAAAATTCCTGACAAAACAGGGCCTAGATACTATTTTTACTTGAATAATGGTTTAAAAGAACAAAATGTCTAGGACACAGCTCATGGCATACTTCAAGGAAACTTTATATTATCTAAAAGGTATAGATTGTTTAAAACAAAGGCTATGCTTCTATCTCATGATTTTGGAAAATAAACACCACATTAAGCTCAAAGAATGCAAAAGGGAAAAATCCTGTCTCTTATACACATCTAGATGTGTATAAGAGACAGGATAAGACTAATAGAGAAAAAACAGAGGCACAATACCTAATGTCAAGAATTAAAAAGGGAACATCACTACAATGCTACATTAATTACAAATAGATTAATATTCTGGGAGAGTCTGAGTCATATTTTTGTTGTTGTAAGCATTAACCAAAAAGGATTGCAAGATAGAGTAAATATTTCCCTTAATAACTACATTTCCCTAATCTGTCTCTGAAAGAATGCTATGAAAATCAAATAATTATGAACATTTTAATTATCAAACACTTAGCATTTTCCTAAACAATTTACAAATGTTAACCCATTCCATTCTTACACATATCTTAAAGGGTACATATTTATCCTTATTTTCTTGCTGATAAATATAAGACATGTAGAATTTAAGTAATTGTCCAGTCTCAAAGCTAGTAAGTGGAAAGACAGGATTTTAGTCTAAGCAATCTGACTCAAGAATCCATGATCTTGCAAATAGATTCATCTCTGGTGATGTAGGAAGATGTGATGGGACTGGGGAGGAAGGCTCAACAGGAAAGGGATACATGCATAATTATGACCAATTCATGTTGTTGTATGGAAGAAGCCAACACAATATTGTAAAGCTATTAATTATCCTCCAATTAAAAATTTTAATTAAATAATAAAGCAAATAAAATAAAATTCAATAAAAAAGAACCCATGATCTTAACACCATTATGATGTACAACCTTTCTAAAGAGAAGAGATAAAAAAGCATTGCTTTTTTTTTTTTTAATTCTTTTACTCTTAGTTTTAACAAGGAACATGAGTTTCCAGAGGGGTATTTCTACAAACTAGTTACTCGTTGTGGCAGTTCTGTGAATTTTATGCTAGTATGTCATTATTTGCTAATAGCTCAAATAGCCCACACTCTAGAGAATTTTCAAATTCAGAAAATAGATTTTCAGTCAGAGAACCCAACATAAATGTACCTAGAAATCTCAACATATTAAACAGTAAAAAGAAAGGTGCAGAGCAATGTGAAATAAAAACAAAATGGGGGAAGATTGAATTGGTTGATTCAATTCTTGATTGAATATGGGTGCAGAAATCCTCAACAAAATACAAGCAAATCAAATTCAACAGCACATTAAAAATATCATAAACTATGACCAAGTGGGATTTATCCCAGGAACACAAGGATGATTTAATACATGAAATAAGCCAACATGATATACCACATTAACAGAATAAAGAATAAAAATCAAATGATTGTCTCAACTGATGCAGAAAAATAATTTGAAAAATTTCAACATGCATTTTATTATAAAATGACATGACAAATTAGGAATAGCAGGAAATCATCTTAACAACAACAGCGAAAAGGCACTGGTGAAAAACTCACTGATGACCACATAGTCAGCGCTATAAAACTGAAAACAAAACATTCCCTTTAAGATCAAGAACAAGGCAAAGCTGCCCACAACTGCCACTTCTACTCAACATAATATGGGAAGTCTGAGTCACAGCAACCAAATAAAAAAAGATAAAAGGCATCCAGATAATTGATATCTATAGGACATTTGACCCCAACACAATGAACTTCAGCTTTTTCACAAGTGCACATGGAACATTCTCCAGGATAGATCACATCCTGGGCCATAAATCTAGTCTTGGTAAATTCAAAAAATTGAAATCACTTCAAGCATTATTTCTGATCACAATATGGTAAGATTAGCTGTCAACTACAGGGGAAAAAAAAAAAAACACAACAACAACTACCAAATATACAAACATACAGAAGCTAAACAACACACTTCTGAATAACCAACAAATCACAAAAGAAATAAAAAAAGAAATCAAAATATGCCTAGAAATAAATGAAAATGAAAACACGACAACCCCAAACCTATGGGATTCAGTAAATGCAGTGCCAAGAGGATGGTTCATAGCAATACAAGCTTACCTCAAGAAACAAGAGAAAAATCAAACAAATAGCCTAACTTTACACCTAAAGCAACTATAAAAAGAAGAAACGAAGAACCCCAGGGTTAGTAGAAGGAAAGAAATGATAAAAATTAAGGCTGAAATAAATGAAAAAGAAACAAAAGAGACTACAGCAAAAATTTAAAAAAAAAAAAAAACTAAAAGCTGGTTCTTTGAGAAGATAAACCATTAGCCAGACTCATCAAGAAAATAGACAAACCATTAGCCAGACTCATCAAGAAAAAAGGGGAGAATCAAATCAACAAAGTTAGAAATGAAAATGGAGAAATCACAACAGACATCACAGAAATGCAAAGGCTCATAAAAGACTACTATCAGCAACTATATGACAATACAATGGGCAACTTGGAAGAAATGGATGAATTCTTAGAAAAGTATAACCTTCCAAAACTGAACCAGGAAGAAATAGAAAATCTTAACAGACCCATCACAAGCACAGAAATAGAAACTGTAATCAAAAATCTTCCAACAAACAAAAGCCCAGGGTCAGATGGCTTCACAGTTGAATTGTACCAAAAATTTAGAGAAGAGCTAACACCTATTGTACTCAAACTCTTCCAGAAAATTGCAGAGGAAGGTAAACTGCCAAACTCATCCTATGAGGTCATCATCACCCTAATACGAGAACCAGACAAAGATGCCTCAAAGAAAGAAAACTATAGACTAATATCACTGATGAACATAGATGCAAAAATTCTCAACAAAATTCTAGCAAACATAATCTAACAACATATTAAAAAGATCTTACATCATGACCAAGTGGGCTTTATCCCAGGGATGCAAGGATTCTTGAGTATATGGCAAATCAAAGTGATATACCACATTCACAAATTGAAAGATAAAAACCATATGACTATCTCAATAGATGCAGAGAAAGCCTTTGACAAAATTCAACATCCATTTATGATTAAAAACACCTCCAGAAAGCAGGTGTAGAAGGAATATACCTCAAAATAAAAAAAAAAAAAGACATACATGATAAACCCACAGCAAACATAATCCTCAATGGTGAAAAATTGAAAGCATTTCCACTAAAGTCAGGAATAAGACAAGGGTGCCACTCTCACCACTACTATTCAACAGAGTTTTGGAAGTTTTAGCCACAGCAATCAGAGAAGAAAAAGAAATAAAAGGAATCCAGATTGGAAAAAAAGAAGTAAAACTCTCACTGTTTGCAGATGACGTGATCCTCTACATAGAAAACCCTAAAGACATCACCAGAAAATTCAGTTCAGTTCAGTCGTTCAGTCGTGTCCAACTCTTTGTGACCCCATGGACCACAACACGCCAGGCCTCCCTGTACATCAATAACTCCCGGAGTTTACCCAAATTCATGTCCATCGAGTCAGTGATGCCATGCAACCATCTCATCCTCTGTCATCCCCTTTTCCTCCAGCCTTCAACCTTTCCCAGAATCAGTTCAGTTCAGTCACTCAGTCATGTCCAACTCTTTGCAACCCCCAAAATCACAGCCTACCAGGCTCCTCCATCCATGGAATTTTCCAGGCAAGAGTACTGGAGTGGGTTGCCATTTCCTTCTCCAAGGGATCTTACCGACCCAGGGATCCAAACCCAGGTCTCTCACATTGCAGGCAGACGCTTTACCATCTGAGCCACCAGGGAAGCTCTCAAGAGTCTTCTCCAAAACCATAGTTCAAAAGCATCAGTTCATTGGCACTCAGCTTTCTTTACAGTCCAACTCTCACATCGATACATGACTACTGGAAAAACCACAGCCTTGACTAGATGGACGTTTGTTGGCATAGTAATGTCTCTATTTTTTAAAATGCTGTCTAGGTTGGTCATAACTTTCCTTCCAAAAAATGCATCTTTTAATTTCATGGCTGCAGTCACCATTTGAAGTGAATTTGGAGCCCCCCCAAAATAAAGTCAGCCACTGTTTCCACTCTTTCCCCATCTATTTGCCATGAAGTGAAGTAGCAAGGAGAGATAAGAAAGTCTTCCTCAGTGATCAGTGCAAAGAAATAGAGGAAAACAATAGAATGGGAAAGACTAGAGATGTCGTCAAGAAAATTAGAGAAAGCAAGGGAACATTTCATGCAAAGATGGGCTCAATAAAGGAGAGAAATGGTATGCAATTAACAGAAGCAGAAGATATTAAGAAGAGGTGGCAAGACTACACAGAAGAACTGTATAAAATAGGTTTTCACGAACCAGATTATCACGATGGTGTGACTATGTGTCTGTGATTCCAGACATCCTGGAATGTGATGTCAAAGGAGCCTTAGGAAACATCACTACAAACAAAGCTAGTGGTGGTGATGGAATTCCAGTTGAGCTATTTCAGATCCTAAAAGATGATGTTCTGAAAGTGCTGCACTCAATATGCCAGCAAAGTTGGAAAACTCAGCAGTGGCCACAGGACTGGAAAAGGTCCATTTTCATTCCAATCCCAAAGAAAGGCAATGCCAAAGAATGTTCAAACTACCGCACAAGTGCACTCATCTCACACGCTAGTAAAGTAATGCTCAAAATTCTCCAAGACAGGCTTCAGCAATACATGAACCATGAACTTCGAAATGTTCAAGATGGTTTTAGAAAAGGCAGAGGAACCAGAGATCAAATTGCCAACATCTGCTGGATCATAGAAAAAGCAAGAGAGTTCCAGAAAAATATCTACTTCTGCTTTACTGACTATGCCAAAGCCTTTGATTGTGTGGATCACAAGAAACTGTAGAAAATTCTTCAAGAGATGGGAATACCTGACCACCTGACCTGCCTGCCTCTTGAGAAACCTATATGCTGGTCAGGATACAACAGTTAGAACTGGACACGGAACCACAGACTGTTTCCAAATAGGAAAAGGATTACATCAAGGCTGTATATTGTCACCCTGCTTATTTAACTTATATGCAGTGTACACCATGAGAAACACTGGGCTGGATGAAGCACAAGCTGGAATCAACATTGCTGGGAGAAATATCAATCATCTCAGATATCCAGATGACACCACCCTTATGGCAGAAAGTGAAGAAGAAATAAAGAGCTTCTTGATGAAAGTGAAAGAGGAGAGTGAAAAAGTTGGCTTAAAGCTCAACATTCAGAAAACTAAGATCATGGCATCTGGTCCCATCACTTCATGGCAAATAGATGGAAAAACAGTGGAAAGTGGCTGACTTTATTCTTCTGGGCTCCAAAATCACTGCAGATGGTGACTGCAGCCATGAAATTATAAGACGCTTAATCCTTGGAAGGAAAGCTATGACCAAAATAGATAGCATATTAAGAGCAGAGATAATTACTTTGTCAACAAAGGTCCATCTTGTCAAGGCTATGGTTTTTCCAGTGGTCATGTATGGATGTGAGAGTTGGACTATGAAGAAGGCTGAGCACTGAAGAATTGACTCTTTTGAACTGGGGTGTTGGAGAAGACTTGAGAGTCCCTTGGACTGCAAGGAGATCCAACCAGTCCATGCTAAAGGAGATCAGTCCGGCGTGTTCATTGGTAGGACTGATGTTGAAGCTGAAACTCCAACACTTTGGCCATCTGATGTGAACAGCTGACTCATTTTGAAAAGACCCTGATGCTGGGAAAGATTGAGGGCACAAAGAGAGGGCGATGACAGAGGATGAGATGGTTGGATGGCATCACCGACTCAGTGGACATGGGTTTGGGTGGACTCTGGGAGTTGGTGATGGACAGGCAGGCCTGGAATGCTGTGGATTGGGTCACAAAGAGTCAGTCATGACTGGGCAACTGAACGGAACTTAACTGACGGGACCAGATGCCATGATCTTAGTTCTCTGAATGTTGAGCTTTAAGCCAACTTTTTCACTCTCCTCTTTCACTTTCATCAAGAAGCTCTTTATTTCTTCTTCACTTTCTGCCATAAGAGTGGCATCATCTGCATATCTGAGGTTATTGATATTTCTCCTGACAATCTTGATTCCAGCTTGTGCTTCATCCAGCCCAGTGTTTCTCATGGTGTACACTGCATATAAGTTAACTAAGCAGGGTGATAATATACAGCCTTGACGTACTCCTTTTCCTATTTGGAACCAGGCTGTTGTTCCACGACTAGTTCTAACTGTTGCATCCCAACCAGCATATAGGTTTCTCAAGAGGCAGGTCAGGTGGTCTGGTATTCCCATCTCTTTCAGAATTTTCCACAGTTTATTGTGATCCACACAGTCAAAGGCTTCAAATAAAGCCTTTAAAGTCAATAAAGTAGAAGTCGATGTTTTTCTGGAACTCTCTTGCTTTTTCAATGATCCAGCAGATGTTGGCAATTTGATCTCCAATTCCTCTGCCTTTTCTAAAACCAGCTTGAACATATAAAAACTCTCAGTTCATGTATTGCTGAAGCCTGGCTTGGAGAATTTTGAGCATTATTTTGCTAGCATGTGAGATGAGTGCAATTGTGCGGTAGTTTGAACATCCTTTGGCATTGCCTTTCTTTGAGATTGGAATGGAAAAGGACCTTTCCAGTCCTGTGGCCACTGCTGAGTTTTCCAACTTTGCTGGCATATTGAGTGCAGCACTTTTACAGCATCATCTTTTAGGATTTGAACTAGCTCAACTGGAATTCCATCACCTTCACTAACTTTGTTTGTAGGGAGGCTTCTTAAGGCCCACTTGACTTCACATTCCAGGATGTCTGGCTCTAGGTGAGTGATCACACCATCATGATTATCTGGGTCATGGTCATCTTTTTTGTACAGTTCTCCTGTGTTTTCTTGCCACTTCTTCTTAATATCTGCTGCTTCTGTTAGGTCCATACAATTTCTGTCCTTTATTTAGCCCATCTTTGCATGAAATGTTCCCTTAGTATTTCTAATTTTGTTGAAGAGATCTCTAGCCTTTCCCATTTTATTGTTTTCCTCTATTTCTTTGTACTGATTACTGAGGAAGTCTTTTTCTTTTTTTTAATCTCTCCTTACTATTCTTTGGAACTGTGCATTCAAATGGGTATCTTTCCTTTCCTCCTTTACTTTTTGCTTCTCTTCTTTTCACAGCTATTTGCAAGGCCTCTTCAGACAGCCATTTTGCTTTTTTGCATTTCTTTTTCTTGTGGATGGTCTGGGTCCATGTCTCATATACAGTGTCACAAACCTCTCTCCATAGTTCATCAGGAACTCTGTCTATCAGATCTAGTCCTTTAAAATCTATCTGTCACTTCTACTGTATAATTGTAAGGGATTTGATTTAGATCATACCTGAATGGTCTAGTGGTTTCCCACACTTTCTTCAATTTCAATCTGAATTTGAAAATAAAGAGTTCATGATCTGAGCCACAGTGAGCTCCTGGTCTTGTTTTTGTTGACTATATAGAGCTTCTCCTTCTTTGTTTGTAAAGAATATAATCAATCTGATTTCAGTGTTGCCCATCTGGTGATGTCCACATGTAGAGTCTTCTCTTGTGTTGTTGGAAGAGGGTGTTTGCTATGACCAATGAATTCTTTGGCAAAACTCTTTGGCCTTCAAAGAGTACTTCATTCTGTACTCCAAAGCCAAATTTGCCTGTTACTCCAGGCAGAGAAGAATATCCAAAAATGGTCTTGAGAAAGAAAAACAATGCTGGAAGCCTCAGAGTTCCTAATTTTAAAACATATTTCAAAGCTATAATAATAATAATTATTATTATTTTTT